>JANIJH010000001.1:27099440-27129187 GCA_024520975.1 Erythroxylum areolatum | reverse complement strand
TTATTCGATTAGATACTGCTTCCGCTTTCGTTTTATTCTGTTTCCGTATGTTGAGATTCGATTCCGCTTCGTTTTTCGTTTCGTGTTATCGATTACTTTGTGATTTGAGTTCATTTTTGCTATTGGCTTCCGCATTTTGTTTCCGATTCGAAATTTCGATGAGAAATTTCCGTTACCATTCACTTTCGTTTCCTTCGTTCTTCCTTTTTCGGTTAGGATCTGGTTCCCGAATCGGGTCCCAACATGTATACACTATCTTGCAATGTTTTTCTAAAATAACTCATCTGACTCAATCTAACATTTTAATCTCTTAACAATTTTAAGAGATAGGATATTACAACTCTCCCCCTTAAAAAGAATTTCATCCTCGAAATTCTTACTTGACTGACCAAATATATGGGGGAATGCTATCTCTATGAAATCAAAGAGAAAGACATTGTTCAATAAAATAGATCGAACTAAGCTAGCTTATCCGATATCCCAAATATCCCAAGGAATGTTGACAAGTACTCTGATCGAGGTCGAAATCATCCGATCGTTAAGGACGTCAACTTGACCATCCGAGAATCAACTTCTCCACCAAAGACTTTTAGCAACCAGACTCGATTCCTAAGGCTTATGAACTTTTTGAAAATGAAAATAACACTTTTGAAAACGTAAAACCATGGCTCTGATACCAATTTAATTGTCACCACCTGGTACCACATCGGGCTCATGACAACCGCCACATAACCGAACTAAGGACACGTACGGTATCCTTAATCCGACTATGCAAGGCTAACTGAATATCTATTCTTTTCTATTTTTTTAAAAAAATTTGGGCAGCATAATGATTGTGTTTTAAAAATCCCAAAAAGCTGCAAACAAATTCAAACACACTTCTATATTCACATCCAACCACAACTTCAGGACTTTAAAGTCTAATCAAGGCAATCAAAAGTTAACTTACAAAATTATAAAGTGTATCTACATAAACACAGTTCATGAGCCACTAGACCATAAAAGTACAAAATAAGAAACTACCCACGTGCGATAATACCCAAAAAATGTCAAAAGGCCGCACAATCTACTCAGAGTTTCAAACTCACTAAATTATCCTACATGATTGGAAAGCAGAGGGGGTGAGTACACTAGGTACTCAATGAGCAGGAAAGATATATATCACAAATAGAATTTGATTCATACTAAGACGGTGTAGATAACCTATGAAGTGAATATATATCATATAGAAAACACATAAACCCAACCTATGACTCAACATATACTGATTAGGAATCATATAGGCTTAGCCTATTAGCTCACTCATCCAGTGAACATAGGATCCATTTCTAGTATACAAAAGCATAAAAATATCATATGTATAAATCAAATATCGATAGGCAAACCAATATTAGGACAAGCGAAAACAATCATGTGTGATGCCACTAGTTGGCCAAACTAATATGCACACCCACCGATACTGGTTGTTGGCTCGACTTTCATCCATGGTGAGTCCATACTACAGTCGATAAGAGCATCATGATCCTAGGTGATAACCTCGTCGGTGTACAGACCCTAGGTGTGGAATCACCTGCGAATCCCGTAGAAAGGTGTCGATACGGCGACTCGACTTTTATGTACCAACATCAAGGATACGACATTCGCTTAATCAGTTGTGCCTAGCATACGATTGGCCAATCGTCTCCTCACCAATAACCAAAATCATATACAAAAACCAAGTACAAAAAAATCAAGTAAAGCATCATATTTTTATTTATCGGTCCAACCGATAAAATGAAACCATACCATGGCTCTAAGCCAAAGAGAACAAATACATGCAGAATATATAACTCGGTTATGCTTATGTAAATTCCAAAATATTATTTCATGCAATAAAATTTATCTTTTGCAATCCAAGTGCAAAGTTATTCAAAAATGTAGTTTCATAAAATAAAGCATTATTCTTTGCATTTTAAACTCATATTTGTTAAAAACAATAACATTTCTCAAAATATGTAATAAAAATATCAGTTTCTAAAACCATGTTGAAACATTATTTCATATAATGAAAATTATCTTTTGTACTTCAAATGCATAGTTGTTCAAAACAATGATGTTTATTAAATACCTAAACATAATAGCATCCATTTGAAATTCAATTTTACCATACATTGCCTAGGTTCAAAATTCAAATACCAGTCATCATACTTGTCTTAGGATGTTCTAATCCTATTTGAGAAATACAATTTCCCCAACTCACCTTAAAAGAAGATATTCACTCCCTTAACTTCAACAATCCTCGATACGAGCTCCTTAATTCACAACTCCGAGTCTATACTAGCATATACATCTATAGTGGGGAGTTTAATGTTCACCATGATTTGTATAAGATTAGACATTACAAATTTAATGAGAGTAGTTAGTCACCATATAGTGAATTCTAGTAAAAAGAATTGGGATGTTGTAAAGAAGATCTTAAGTGATAAGTACTAATTACACTATTCTTTTAATATGATTTTGAAAGCATTTTTCTTATGCTTGTAGGATTTCTAGATGATTTAATAATTAGTATCACATATATTTAGTTTTAAGGCCTTACTATTGGCCTCCAATAAAGAAGGAATAAACTTGGGTAAGTTAGGTGTCTCTTTTAAAAATTAGAACATGAAGAAGCACGATAAAAATATGACCCCATATTCCCTTTATGTTTTACCATATACCATTTTTCTTATTTGAAGAGTTTACTATATGATGGAACTTGCTTTAAACATAGACTCATATTCTTCAATATAACCTAAACATGAACTCATGTTTGAGATTTTAGACTCGTGTTCAATAGGTTTTTCCTTATATATGAGATAAAAGGAGATTTAAATCTAACATTGTCTAGATATAGTACCATGTTATATACCTGTGTTGGCAGTAATTGTTATTAAAAATCCTAAAAATAGGCGTTAAACAGCATAATAAGGTAACACAAACCCATGTTAATGTCATGTTAGTGTTAAAATTCACAAGAACTATAGATTCTTATGCAATAAGGAGGGACAGGAGCTAGAGAGGAGAAAGAGGGGTCCAAATTAAAGTAACTTGGGAGAATAAAGAGAAAACCTTGGAAAAAATTTAAGATTCCTTCAAGCTTTAAACAAAGAATATCAAGATTTTAAGATTTATAAGCATAAGTCCTTATGATTTGTTTTATTTCTTATTTATTATTAGTTTTCTTATTTCTAGTATGAACTAAATCTCTAATTAGGGTTGAGGATGTAGTTTATGTTGGATATTTCAATGATTAATGTATCATTGGTTATTATTTGGTTGTAGTTATTCTCTTTGATCTTGATTATGAGATTTATGTCTGGCTATCATAGATTCAATCTTAGGAATTGTATGAAAGACAAAAAGGATAATTATAATCTATGCACTAGGATAATAAACATTTTAGGCCTAGAGAAACAGATGCCCTAAACTATTACAATAACTAATAGATAATGAGTTTGATTAAAGTTAGTTACATATATGAATGATAATTGTTTCTTAATTAGATATAGTTATACCCCTCAAGAGAGGGCATAGATACCTTAGGTTAATTATTTTTTAACCTTAATAAGTAATTTTGCTTGATAATTGAAATTCCTTATAAGTGAACCACAAAGTTATAGCATTTTTTAATATTAATGGTTATGTGGCTTAATCAAGTTTTTAGCAATATTTTCTGGAATATTTTAATTGCTATTTTGTTAATTTTCTTTTTTATTCACATCTTCTCTTACTTGTTTTCAAATATTGGATGCAAGAAAGGACATCCAAAAGTGAAAAATTGAAATGACTTACTTCCTATTGACCCTAGAATTGAGCAAAAAATTAGGAAAAAAAGTAGAAGGAGAAGAGTGTCAGCTATAAATCATATCTATGCTAGAAACAACAACAATTATAGTGGCAACAATATCATTGATGGTGTCAGCAAGCAGTAGCCACCTAAAATTCTCGTAGAGGACATTCAAATGTCTATTATTAATGCTAGTCCCTCATATATCTGGTTAAGTCAAAAGGTAAGGAATTACGAGTTAAACAAGTACCTCTTCACGTGCTTCTAACTTTAGTGAATTATCTAGGGAAGACATAATCACCTACCTTAAGGAGTTCTATTTTGTGATCTATAAACTTTTGTTGAATGGTCTTACTAGATGAGTATGGATAAGATGTTCCCTTACTACATAAGAGATCAAGCAAGGATTTGATTTCTTTCTATTAAGGTGGACTCTTTTGAGTGGGACTAAGTATATGATGCCTTTTTATGTTGTGATTCTTTCCTCCATATAAGACCATTGAGCTTAGGATGTAGATTTGGAGTTTTGCATAAAAAGAGATAGAAGAATTCCTTGAGCCTATGGAGAGATCATTGCTTAGCCAATGCTACATCATTAATATTCACTATAATTGGTCATGCAATTCTTCTATTAAGGCATCACTCTTACATGTTAGACTTTGGTTGACACAACTATGAGAGGGACCATATCTATGAAAATGTTGAGAAAATCAAGGAGATCATTGAAACCTTGGTTAAGAATTCATCAACTAACGTTATACAAGGAAAATCAAAAGCATCCTTTTATGAGGTTTAAGAATCTTTAAATTTGGCATCATAAATTACTTATATTTCTAACTAGATGAATATATTATTGAATTGAGACAAGAGAAATAGGGAGACATATTATCAATGTGGTATATATGAGCATCCTTCTCATACATGTATAAATGTGGAGTCATCCTCGATATTACTATAAATATTGCCTATAGGGAAATCCAAGGGTTAATAATGATCCTTTCTATAATATTTACAACCTTGGAAGGAGAAATCAACTCAATTTCTCTTGTAAAGAGCAAGGAGTTAGAGTATGAAAACCTATGGGATTACTATAATAAAGACCTTTATTCCAATAACCACCATCATTATAAGACAAGGGGATAAAATAGATGTTCAACTAATATATATCTTCCATTGATGCAAAATTGGATATTTAGAAAATCTGACTTTTAAATAGGTCAACTTAAAAGGGTGATGCAGTCCAATCGTGTGCTCATTCATAACTTAAAGGTGTAAGTGAACTAACCAACCAAGATGGTAAACTAAAGAGGTCATGCGTGATCCCTAGTAACATAGAGGTAAACATAAGACATTAAGTGTCAGTCATCATATTAATTAGTAGAAAAATACTTAATGTTGTAGCTAATAAAGTAGAGGAAGTGCAAAAGTTGAAACAAACTTGAGGAAGAAGATGAAGTGAACAGAAACATATTGGCACTAGTCTCATCTACACTAGGCATCAGTCTCAAGTTGAAGCCTCGACCTATGATTAAACCTTATGTGCCACCTGTTATATATCCTCAATGTTTAAAAAGAGGAAGGATAAAGGCAACTTCAAGAAATTCCATGATATCTTCAAGAAGTTTCATATCAACATCCCATTTGACAAAGCATTATCCCAAATGTCATCATATGCAAAGTTTTAAAATAAATCGTGTCCAAAAATAATAATAAAACTCAAGGAGTATATTACAATACCTTTAATTGAGGATTTACCTTTAATTAAGGTTTATTGTTAAATGTTGCAAAACAAAATAAATCTAAATTTAAAGTAGCTAGGGAGTTTTGTTATTCCATGTCATATTGGTGCTTCCACTATTCATGATTGCTTATGTGATTTAGGCTTAAGTATTAAACTTATGCTTTTGTCTCTTTTCAATAAGCTTGGAATAAGAGAACTCAAGCCTATATCATTGTCGCTCCAACTAGCTAATAGGTTTTTTAAGTGCCTAATTAAGGTAGTGGAAAACTTATCGATTAAAGTGGGAAGACAAATCTTTCCTACATATTTCTTAATAATGGACATGGAGCATGAAATTTGGGTTCCCATCGTATTAGAGAGACCATTTTTAGCTGCTATCATCAAGGGGAAGCTAATAGTTAGGTTGGGCAACGAGAAGGTAAATTTCAATATTTTTAAAGCTTTCAAAAGGCCTCCTATCCTTGACGATACATATGATATGATAGATTATTTTGTACATATTTTTAAAAAATTAAAGGATTAATTTTCTATTTTAAAAAATTATTCAAAATGATATTTAATATTTATACTATACTGTACTAAAACTAAAATTAGTACCAAGTTCAATAAGGTATTTTCAACATTGTTATAGGCATTAAAGAAGCAATTTAGATATTTTGTTTTAATTTGATAGTTTTTAGGAACTTTAGAGTCAGTTTATTTTTAGATGATGTTGATATTTATTGCATATGTTTTTAGTTTAGAATATTTTTAAAGTTATGGATGTTGGACTATGATTATCTTATTTGGGTTAAGAATTAGTAAAATTTTGCATGTATATATGAAATATTGCCCCCAAGTTACATATTTCATTAACCTAAGACAACGTTGATAGTATTAAATAAGATTGGCAATTCTTTTATTATCAAGGGACTACTAGCTATCCTTACCTCATTTACATTTTTTTCTATGTTTTCATTATTATTACATGTGTGTACATTAAGGACAATGCGCAACTTAAGTGTAGGGTAGGAATTAACTATTATGCTTATCAATTTTGTTATAATTAGTTGAACAGGAAAATTTTAATGATTTTTTAAAAGATTAATCAGGATGATTCATTATAACTTTAGTTGTTATTATGATTTTATTTGTTTAGGAAAATAATTATGAACTTTGATGAATTTTTCATTAATTTTGAAAATAGATGCTTAATTTACAAAACGATACTTTTTTGTATAATTTGCACATACAATTGAATTAAAAGTGAAATATTTTTAAACAATTTTGTTATCCCACATAGAAAATGTAAAAATATTAAAAATAAGAAAACAAACAACATTTTTTTGTGTTTAAATAAGTAAGCATTAAATAAATTCACTCTACAAACTTTAATTCAAGTAAAAAGGGTGAAGTTAAAGATTAGTGCCAGTAGTCATTTGAAAGAATTACCTAATTTAATAATAGGTAGTATTTATAATAAGGTATTTACTTTCATGTCAAAATGTTAGATGAATTGTTAAATAGGCTTCTAAATGCTCTTTTTGTTAATTTAAAGTTGTTGTTTTGGTTTTCTTTCAATAAGAGTTGTAAAAAATGAAAGTTGAAGCAAATTTCTTTTGTATGTTCACTTTATGGATTATAAAAATTGAAAGCTGAAGCATATTTCTTTTGTATGTTCACTTTATGGATTAATTTAAATTTTATGGATAAAGTTAGAAGGATTATGTAGTGAACTAAATTGAATTATGACTTAATATATATAGTTAAATGCTAACAATTTGATGAACTTTACAATTGGATGAATGATTAAAAAAAACTTAATTGATGTGATTGGTTAATTGAATTCTTTCCCCAGTTGTCACCTTTTTAAAGCAAAAGTGATTAAATTAATTTACTTGAGGACAAGCAAAGATTTAAAGTGTGGGGAGAATTCGATAAGTGCTAATTACATTATATTTTAGCATAACTTTGAGAGTATTTTGCTTGTATTTGGGCTATTTGTAGAGAATTCGGTACTTAATATGGTTTATATTTTGTTTTTAGACCTTATCCTAGCCTTATAATGAATATGGAATGAATTTAGGCAAGTTGGAATGATTTTAGATGAACATGGATTGAACATAGCAAAATTTTGGGAGTGTTTTTACTTGTATTTAGATTATTTTTAGAGGATTTGCTACCTAATATGGTTTACATTTGGTTTTCAGACCTTATTCTAGCCCTCCAATAAAAATGGAATGAATTCAAGTAAGTTGGAGCCAAGTTGGAATGATTTTAGATTAATATAGATTGAACATGGTGTCATGTTCAGTAACATAAACCAAATAAGGGACTTTATTCTAACTCATATAGCCTACTAATGCATTTTATATCTTTGACAACTTGTCACATGAAGAAACATAATACAAACATAGACTTATGTTCCTTCTATGTTCTACCATAGACCATTCTAGTTCTTTAGAGACTTTATTACATCAATTCACCCCAGACATAGACTCTTGCTCTTCAACACAGCCTGAACACAAGCCCATATTTGTAATGTTTAGATATATTTTTACCAAGTGTTCCCTCGAATGTGAGATAGAGGAGTTATTAACCCAAGATGATGGAAATACAGTTTCGTATTTTGGACCCATGTTATCAATGATTTTACAAGAAATTCTAGGGAGAGGCGTTAAACAATAAATTGAGGTAATAGAGACCTTAAATTGGTCCCATAATGGTGTTAAAATTCATATAAATTCTGGAGTTTTGGCTATAAAAGGAAAAAGAGGTCCAATAGTCATTGAGGAGAAAATGGGTGCCGAATTAGAGCGACTTGAGACAATAAAGGGAGAACTTTGGAGAAAAATTCAAGATTCAAACAAAAAACATCAAGATATTAAGATTCATGAGAATGAGTATTGAATATTGAGTTTCATTTTCTCTCTTGATTGTTATTTGTTTCCCTATTTCTCAATTTTCTTGTCAATGGACCATAGCCTTTCCTTCCAATAATAATAAGAGGAGTAGTGAGAAGCTAAATACATTCCTGACCTGGTAATGAAAATATCTAGTAAGTTTGGAATCAAACATTTTACTTTGATTGCAGGAAATAAATCCCTAGTTAAGGTTAGGGATATAGTTCATGTTAGATGTTTCAATTATTAATGCATGATTATTTATTGCTTAAGTAGTATTTCTTATCTTTGATCTTGATTTTTGGATTTCTGTCTGGCCATTATAGATTCAATCTGAGGGATTATATGGAAGACTGAACGTAGAAGTATAATCTGTGCAATAAGAGAATAAACATTCAACATTTAGAGGAGAAGATACCTACACTATTGTGATACTATTAAATTTTTAATGAGTTTGATTAAGGTTAATTGCATATATGAGAGGAATTAATTTGATAATTAGATATACAAGTATGCTTCGAAAGGGGGTATAGGTACCTTAAATTAATTATTATTTTAGCCTTGATAAGTAATATTGCTTAATAATTAAAGTTCTTCATAAGTGAACTCCAAAGCCCTAGTATTTGTTTATACTATTTTCCTTTTTATATTTATTCATCTTGCCTTATTTGGTATACAATTTTGATACTTTTCATAAATTTTTATTTTACTTAATTTCGTTGTTTTGTTAAGATTAATTAAACTTAACAGATTTATTTCTTGTGGGATCAATGACTTGAAATACTTTAAAACTTTCTTGAGTTGATTTTGGGCATTGGTAGATTAGATCAATCACTAGATATATTAAAAAGACTTATGATATTACATTACAATATGGAGGATCATGCCTTATTCTCAAAAGATATGTTGACTCTAATTATGTATGTGATCTTGTTAAAAGTAAATTCATTACAAGTTATATTTTCAAACTTATTATGGAGTTATAAGCTAGGTTTCAAAGTTACAATTAGTTGTGACTATATCAACAATAAAAGTACGATATGTAGCAATTATACAAAGTCAAAAAAGAAATAATACGGTTGACGTTCATAAAAAAAAACATTATATATATTTTATATTAAAAAGTAGTCAACAATGAAAAGTTTATTTTGGTGTCAATCATTTTGCATAAAATGTAACCAACACGACAATGACAAAGAGGTCTGAAGATTCATTAATTCTTAATCAAATCTTCAAGCCAAAAATTGTTGGAAGAATTTAGATATTACTCATAATATCTAAATATTATTCATAAAATATCTATATAAAATTAAAAAAATACGCTACAAAAGTAAATATTATAATTTATGGCAGTTATAACAAATTGAAAAGTGTGACTACAATTAACTTGATTTCCATAATATATATAAATAGAAATTTAATCTTATAGATTCCAAATTACAAATTAATATTTTTGTTTGTCCTAAATTACATATTACTTATTGTATTGTAACTCATCATTTTCACTCATGATAATATTTTGTGCCATATTTTTTTAATCTTAATTAAATTGTATTCTTACTCTATCCCCCTAATAATTCTAACAATTATGGACTTGTTAAGATATTATATAATACATTTAGTTTTATAATCTTTATAAATCCATTTTATTATTAAATTAGGAAATAATACAAAACTTGCTAAAAATCCGATTCATAATATAGGCGACAAGAATCTTGTTTTATGCAGCATTTTGATGACAAAATTGAATCAAGTTTTCCTGTAGCACGATTGTTTGAATGTTAGAAAGCTCTTAATTTCACTTTTCATGGTTGATTAAGCAAGCAATTTAATTTGATTTCATTTGTACAGGTGACCTTCCATTCTATAGAATTTGAAGCTCTCTACGTACCAATCAAGGCAGCTACCAATACATTATGTAAAAGTCGGGAACATTAAGTTCTCAATTGTTGAGGAGAGACGCACTTTATTAAATGATGGCTAACTCATCGTTCTCATGGCTTCCCTCTGCATTGCTTCTCTTTCTTCTTCTTGTTATGGCATTTGTCATTGAAGCCTCCAATATTGTTAGTACCCTCTCTTCTCTCTTAGCTAAATTATGCAGTAGCAATATATCCATTCACTGCTTCAAGTTCTTCTTCTTTCATTAAAATATTTCTGTGTTCAATATGCATTCAGACGTCTGAATTAAAGATTTAAATAGTCGTATAGCATTTTTTTTCAATTTCTGAAAATTTTGTGTCTCATGCAGGATTAAGTATTTCTAATCATCGGAATAATCTTACAATAAAACTTCTGCAAACTAGATCACTAATATCGAGACTATATAAATTTTTAAATTAATAGAAATATTAATTAATTAAAAATTAATTCAAGTTGAAATTATAAATTTATTTTATTGTTATATTTGATTGAGGAGGTTCACTAATATTGATTTGGACGCTTAGAGAGTTCATTTCACAGGGCCTAAAGGGGAAGTTGCTCCGGAAAGGTAATTTATATAATTTCATTCATCCCAGCTCTAGCCTTGAGTTTATCTTCTGATCTTTCTTTTAGTTGCTTTTGTTTCAGCTCATAAAGAGCAAAGTAAAGCACTTGGATAGGGAGCTAAGATGGGGGTGATGGAGACGCCTCATTTTCTACACTTCATGGTTAGACGATGTTGAAGTCAATGTCAATCTAGAGCAGCATAAATTAATAAATATGAAAACAATTCTTTGAGGCTCATTAAAAATATAAGAATAGGATGTATTCTGTTTTAGTTAAAAATGCCGCAGGTAGAATAAGCTACTAAAGGAAGGGGCAAATAGCAGCAGTTAAGCTTAGTAGCAGGTATGTGCTTGGCTACACTTAAATGTAAATATGCAAAGCTTGGATAGATATGTATGAATAAGAACACTAGCAAACTAACATTTTCACAGGCAATAGTCGTACATGTCCATGAGAGATGGCAACCAAATCCGTATTGTTTTTCTTTCTTGTACATTGGCATTTTTGCTGCACATTGGCTTGGAAGTAGAAGGTCGATTAAGTGAACAGTTGACAAAAATTTACACCTTTTACTGTAAGCACAATGAAAAAAAAAAAAAGGAGGGGACCAAGTATCATTACAAATACAGGTCCATAACATGCTAAGGAAAACAATTTATTTTCATTTGTACACCATGTACAATTTTCAAGATTTTGTGAACAGTGATATTTACGCAATTCAGCAAGGTCAGGATCTGTGATCGATTGGATTATACCGCACGTGAGGTTTTTGTGTACTAAATAAATCAATTATAACGAGAACAATTCTAACTTCTTGTACATAGTTACGAGTTTTGTCAATTGGCGCCAAACTCCTCATTCCAACGCTCAAGCTCTTCCCACTTGCTTTTGCTTAAGCTGGGTCTAATGACAGCCATTGCCTTCTGAAAGTCTTCATACCTCAGTGATCTTACCTATAATTATGAAACATCGATTCAGATCAGATGCGCCATAATTGATGGATACTCATTTACTTGTCAAAATGGAAGGCCAATATGCATGAAAAGTGCCTAAATCAAACTTTAAACGATTCAACTGAAAGACATTTAACCTAATCCACGAAAACTAAAGACATGCACTAGCAGGTCATTCTTGAGTGAGCATCCATTCATTATTCACAGAAAATGATAGTTATTTTCGTAAGTTCCTCAGGACAGTATAGTGTTACCTGATTGGCTTTGACAGTAAGAATGTTTGCACCTAGCTCCCGAATTGGCATCATTGCAGC
The DNA here is from genome assembly GCA_024520975.1 of Erythroxylum areolatum. Classification (NCBI taxonomy): domain Eukaryota; kingdom Viridiplantae; phylum Streptophyta; class Magnoliopsida; order Malpighiales; family Erythroxylaceae; genus Erythroxylum; species Erythroxylum areolatum. Next base: position 27,116,999 of record JANIJH010000001.1, on the reverse strand, counting down.
TTCTTCACACAGCGCTTGCAGATCGCTTCCAGAATACCCTGTTAATCAAATGGTTGGAAATGTTTCATCAGCTTTTAGTTTCCCAATAGATTTTGCTTTTTCTGTTTTAGCCGCTTGCCATCCATTCATTATCAAATTGGGAAGCAGAGAAAAAAATTAAGAGTAGAAAACAGAAAAAGAAAGCAGGAAATTCAAGGGACTAGAGAAGAGTATCACATATAGAGCTCTGTTGTAGGGTTTCTCAAGCCATGTCTAGGGCTTGTGAATTTTTAATAAAAGAGTAGTCCAAGAAAAATATGATTCTCTTGATAATCCACTAAAACTTAAAGCACATAGTTTATCACTTTGTCATGTATTTGCCATAATTGCCTTACCTTCTGTTTCTCTCACAAGTCTCTCAAGGTCTCCCCCTGTTGCACACATTCAGATTGAAATTAGCACATTGATGTTTATGGGAGACAAACCCTTGAAAAAAGTACATTCCACATACATTCTCTCTACTAATTCATATGCTAAATTATAGCATAAACAATTTGGGCACTACAGAAAAAGCCCAAGGTTGCACTTGAGCAAAACATAAAGATCATCTTAATCTCACTCACTCATCATAAACTTGCAATATGTTATCTTTTCTCAGGTCTAGACATTCTAACGTAGATTCTAAGAACCTACCATTCTGACATTCATTATCCCAGTTTATTATTCCAAGTATCTTAACTTTTCCCACTTATAAACTAGAATAGAAAAGAAAAAATAAGGATGATATGAACGGAGCTTATTCCTTTTCAAACATAAAGGGGCATAAACAGCATAAGTAACAAAATGGAAACCGCAAACATACTAGGTAAGGAAAATGCCTGGCCCTTGAGTTTGTGTTTCAAAAGAAGTGTCCGGACATCTTTATCTGGAAGAGGTATGTATATTCTCTTCACCTGATTCAAGATTTTATAACATCTTCAATTATAAAGTTATATAGAAAAAGATTTAAAGTTGCAATAGAAGAAGATGAAAGGTTTTTTGGTTTTTAACTAGTTTTAGGGTCATAAATTGGCCAAGTACAGGGCTGAATATATGACATTCAAGTCATGCTTACTCTCTGTTACTCGCAGTCAAGATCATTATTTAATACACGTCATGCTTACTATCAGGTAAGAAAGTATGAGCCCTTTAATACCCATGCATTCTCCTCCAACCTAAAATTTGGATGATGAATTAATATCACAAGTTTGTTGAACAAGTAAAATCAGAATGCGAAATCTTTCACTGTATCCTGGAAGCAAATCTTAGCCAATTCCTACAAATTCAAGCTTTAGCTGATTCATGGAAAAACTTCCTGACCAATCTCCTAAGTACAGCATCATCCAATTCCTGTGGCTTATTGGTTGCACCTGCATCATTAAAAAAAAAAATACATTTCAAGAATATTAAAATGAAAACATAGGACAAGCATGCAGCATTGACAATTGGAGCCATGTTTAAAATACGACATGAGTGGAGATATTGTTAGGGAAGCTCAACTCAAATCTTTGTGTAAATTGACAAATTAGGAGAGTTCTGATGTATCAGTTTTCTTGTTAAAATCCTCAAAGTAGATTCAGCGTATGTGTCTAAGACTAGCAAGTGATGTGGAAGTTAGCTTAGGATCTAGCCAAGGGCCGACTCACAGGGAAGACCTCTACACCTCCTTTATTGATGTCTGCTCCCTTCCTAGACATGCCTATGCTAAATGAAAAGAAACAGAGCTGTTCTTGACAGACCCTGTATTGACTTTCTGCTAAAGTTTTTGACTGCCTTATTCAATTGAAATATGCCCTTTAAACAGGCATTACAGCAATAGAGTTATTAGGAATTATAGAAGAGATTTTAGGATCCCTCTAATTTAAGAATTATCCTAACAGGAAATGGATAATCTAGTCTCCTATTAAAACAAAACTTTTGAAATAATAAAATTTTCCTAAATAGTAGTGCTAGAACGAAAAATACTGCAAGAAAAACTCCAATCAATTAACCTTTGATCACTCTCTTCTCTCCAGCCACCTTCTTGCATATTATTTCCCCAGGAATACATCTTCCACATCATTTATACCCTCCTGGACAAAGAGCTTGTCCTCAAAAACAAGATAAAACTATCTTTAACGGTTTAAAAAATCGGTTAAAGATTAAATAAAATTAAAAACTTTAAATATGATTAATGGAAAATGTCTTTACCCATAAAAAAATTTGAAGTTTAGTTAGAAAAAAGATTCTTAAATAAAATTTTATTTATTTATTTTTACTTATAAAAATTGATTAATTTATAAAACAGATTGATTAATTAATAAACTGATCGTTTATAATAACAGGGATTGTTAAAGTAAATCAAACTGAAAAATTAAAAACTGAACTGACATGTCAATTGGTTTAAGACTTTTACGGTTAAATCGACCGAAACGGTTAAATTTTTTAATCATGGATCAAAATCATCATAGGTAGGGAATTCCAATTTAGAATTTTTTAGAACGATGCATAAACCAGCTAGCTCCACGCTCTATTTGCCCTCCTCTCTATGTAGGTGAGGTTGCTATTGCTACATGCCTCCTCCTGCTGGTCTCATCCACAAATAGCCTGCAAAAGCTCCTCAAACTAAGCATTATGCCTTTCTTCTACCTTTTCCAGTTATTGCTCCACTTGTTTCATAGACACATCTACTTTAGTTGACAAATCACACAAGTGGTCCACGATCTATGGCTTTGATACCCGAGGATCTAGTCATGGGCCAACTCACAAGGAAGTCCTCTCCCCTCTTCATTCATGTATGCTCCCTTCACTTGTCTATGCTAAATGAAAAGAAAGAGAGTTGCCCTTGAAAAACCCTCTAGTAAGTTTCTGCTAAAGTTTTTGACTATCTTATTCAATAGAAATAAGCCTTTAAATAGGCGTTAAAACAATTGAGTTGTTAGGAATTATTATACAAATTTTAGAATCCCTCTAATTTAGGAATTATCATAACTAGAAAAGGATCCCTCTAACATAGTCTCCTATTAAAAAAACTACTGAAATTATAAACTTAAATGGTAGTGCAAGAACCAAAAAATACTACAAAAAAATCTCCCAATTTGTTAACCTTCAACCACTCCCTTCCTTTCAATTGATCTTCTAGCATATTTTCCCCCATAAATGGATCTTCCAAATCACAAAGTTTTCGGTCAACTTGAACATTGAACATAAAAGAGAAGATAACGAACAGGAGTGAAGATATATTAAACAATATACAACAGTATATGGTTCCACATTCAACAAAGCATAAGTTCTTAGGCTTATGTTTCTGATCACCTGAGTCCAAAAATAGTTCCACTAGCTACAAACAACATATCCTCCTGTTCTATAACTAACTATTCATACATTGACTTCATGAGCATAGTTTGGAATAATAACAAAGATAAAGGATAAAACATCATGATGGAAAACAAACAACTTTGTAAGAAGCAAATGAAAACAGTTGGAGCAAGTGTCCACTAAAATGAAGATGACATGATTTAGGAAAAATAAAAGAAATACCAACTAGTAGCTAAAACCCACAAACTAGGAAATATGGGCAGATTGAGTCTTATTAGGCTACTGAATTATTAGATTTCAAGTCTGGGTTTTAGTTTACGTTGTTGGAATTTCAAGTTTGAATTAGTTGAAATTTCAAGGTTTAATTATTGAATATTTAGGTTAGAATTTTTAGGGATTTTGTTACCAGAATTGAGCAAGGTAAACAAGTAATGGTGGGTAAGGAACTAGGAATCACTCCTAAGGTCTAACAATCACTCTTAGAAGAAAATATCACACTTTCCAATCGAAAATTCAAGTTTACAAATAAAAATTTCAAAATTTATTAGTAAAGGCCGAGCACACATATTTATAAAAACAATTCTTAGAACCCTTATTCTAGTAGAAAAGGGGTTCCTAAATAAAATATCCAAAACAAAATTAAATCATATCCTAATAAAAATTATATATTTTAAATAAGTTTAAGCCCTAAACAACCAGAATAACATAATTACAACTATTATAACTTACCACTATTCCTACCTAATAAAGGGTATAAACTAAATTTCAATCCTTGTTTTAGCTATCATCTTTATTTTCACTCTTCATCACCCCAAATTAAAGCTTTTGGCGGACTAATTTGCCTTCTTTTGTTTATTTTATAAACTCTAAGATCTTTTGCATCATTTGCATTGCTTAATCATGAAAAGCATTGTCAAAGATAATAATTTCAACAGTAAAATAGTAGAAACAAGCTTCAAGTGACGGCAAAAATAGTACAATCAAGCTTCACGTGACGGAAAAAATAGTAGAAACAAGCATCATGTGTATTTTTATAGCTTACCAATAACAATTACAAGATCATTAGGATTAGAGGTAACACCATCAAACTGTATCAGAAACTCAGACTTTAACCTTCTGCTTGCATCATTTTCATTGGCCAACCTAGTTGACATAATGCTGTCGATCTGTTCATAATCAAGAAGACAAGCTTTCCATAAGTAGAAATAAGGAAGTCAGCCTAAAGAACTATTTCGTTCTCAACGCCACTAATCATCTTGAAATTAAATAGAAAGCAGGAAGATGAATTATGAGTAAATTAGTTGAATGAGTAAAGTAATAGAAACCCACGGAAGGAAAAAACTCAACAACACTTATGCTAAATGAAACAAGTAAAACGTTGACAATGATGGTCGCATAAAAATCGTGTTCATGGCAATGCTTGTCATCACTTAATAACAATTCATAGTGGAATTCAATTACAATATTTCTTGAAACTTTGAAAGAAAATAGATCAAATATGTGCAAGAAAAACCAACAAGCACAAGAAGTTAGAAGATCAATTTAATGCCCAAAAGAAGCCAAAAAAAAAGCCAACACCTTTTCTATTCAACCAAGCCAAGTTATCATTAGCAAACATAAGTTAAAAATTGATGGTTGAACAGGAACTGTTCAAGTACTAACCAACTATTCAAGTCAAAAGAGACTATCATGTTAAGAATCCATTAGGGAATATGCATACATAAGCATGCAATAGAATGGCACAATAAAAGAAAAATCATGGAGAAGATTTGCATACTTCATCCATGAAAATGACAGATGGTTGTCTTTGTACAGCAACCATAAATAGAGAACGAACAAGCTTTTCTGCCTCCCCAACCTAGTCAAGTGGAAGTAAATCAGATATTCTTCAATATCAAACAGAAAAACAAAGCTAGGAAACAAAATTTTCAGCGTGTTGGAGAAACTGTAATAAGTGCAGACATACCCATTTTGATGTCAGTGAAGATGCTGAGACATTGAAGAAGGTTGCCTCTGATTCAGAAGCAACAGCCTTGGCAAGCAAGGTCTTCCCATTACCAGGTGGACCAAAGAGAAGCAAACCTGGTGATAAAGGTTAATAAAAGTTCTTCAATCACCAGACAAGTCTTCTAAGCACTACACTATAATCTCTAATGAAGTTAAGAGTCCAGAAGGATACCTCTAGCTGGCCTCCGAAGGCCTGTAAACAAGTCTTTTCTTTTAGTTGGCAAAATAACCATTTCCATCAAACTTTGTTTTGCCTTCTCTAGGCCAGCTGCAACAATTTCAAAAGGCAAAAGTTTAATGCATCAAACTTTTTTCTTTTTTCAATAGCATGAAATCTAGAGATAAAATATAATGACTCACCAACATCTTCCCATTTAACAGATGGACTTCTATCCACTATTGCTGTATTAATCATTTCTATTAATTTTGATTCATAATCATTGCCAGTCTCTCGTGCAGGTTTAGAGCTTATAACTTTATTGGTCTGAATCTGTACGCGTGGATGGTTTCCTGTTGAAGAAGCCTTCTGTAACACATTGCGTTTATAATTCGATGTTGGTGATGAAACTGCAGCAGTATGTGCATGAGTTAAGGTGTTCTGCAAACATTTTAGTAATTTTCATATGGATAATTCCATGATCATAGTCAGTGAATTATCCAAAAGCTCATAATTGTAGGAACCCTTCACAATGAAGAATAAAGATGGTAGAATAACAAACAAGCATCGATCCAGCTAACCACTGACATAAGCACAAGAAATTCTTAAAGAATTTGGAGTATTTATATAGAGTTTAACACAAAATGAAAGAATACCTTGTTGGAGGACGACGTCCCAGCTGAAAAATACAAGGAAATAGAGAAAAAAATCAACATTAAAAGAAAGGAGAGCTATAAAATCAATGCGAAACTTGTAACCTGCTCGCCGATTCAAAACTTGTAGCCTCTCGGAAACTTGAGCCTGCCATTTCGAAATCTTCTGTCGGTAAGACTTGACTTTCTCTTGTTCACTAAAACAACCAAATTCTCCAGTCAAAAACCCAAACACAAAGCCAACTGATAAAAAGAAGCCAAATATGGGAAGCAAACTGATTGAGTAGGAACCTTGAGGTAATATAGGAAGGAGAAGGAGTGGAGCTGGCCTCGAGAAGAATCCGATGGGCGTTGTTGTAGTGGGAAACGGCGTCCTCAAGCAAACCCCATTCTTCGGCTCTGACTGCCTTGGCGATCTCTTCCGTGGCTAAATCGAAGTAGCCTTTGAGCTTGTATGCCGTGCGTTCATTGGAGATTCCAGAGGGGATGGCATTGGATGCCATCGTAGGAGAATCGGGCCAATCGGGGTTCGGGTTAGGGTTAGAGTCAGGTTTAGGGTCTAGGGAAGACGTGAACACAGAGCCGATTGAGCCGAGTAGATCTTTCAAGAAACTCATTGCTCACTGCTGCTCCAAGAAGAATGCATCTTTGGTTTCCGGGAAATAAGTACAAAATTGTGATGTGAATAGGACAGGACTGAGACTGAAGAAGAAGAAGAAAAAGAAGAGGATTTGGGCTTTTCTAGTTTAACTATTTAGGCCCAACCGATTAGGGCTTTTGAAGAAATCTCTCTTTTTTTGTGGTCTCCTTTGAAAATGTGATGACGATAAAAAGAGAATGAATCCATCATTAGAATTCTTCAAACTTTTGGATTTTTACATGAGGTAAAGGAATCTTAATAAATGCAAATATTGTATATTTTCACATTGAAATTTAGAAATATTTACAATTTCTATTTCACAAAACACTAAATTAAATGGCTCATCGTTTAGATAATAAGTCCCAAATAATCTACTTAATAAATATATTTAAAATAATTATAAACGTTACATGAATAATTATTGGAATTTTTATTTTTATTTTATTTTATCATTTGATTTGGGACAGTAGAAAATTTTTACACTTTAACATAAACTTGAAATTTTGCCCTCCCTACACTTGAGTAATAACTAATTTCGTTTAATTAACTCAAAATAAAAAAGGATGCTTGAAGCCTTTAAACTCTCAACAAATTTTTAGATAATACATTTATTTGTAATTATATGGTCTTTTAGACATAAAGAATTCCATTAATGTCCAATTTCACAAAAATTTTAATTAGATTAACTAAATAAAGTTTTCTAATCATTTTATTCCTTAATTTTATTTTTCATACTTAAACTAATTTTAGTTTGATCATCATAAGATTTTGTTTTAGACTGATTTAATCACTTAATTGAATAGAAATAAAAATAAGGAAATTATTTTAAACAAAAATTTAAATGAAATATTTTCAATAAATAATGAGGGTAATTATTTTGGTGATTTTTATGATTATTGTGGTTGATTTAATTTAATTTAATTATAAAGTATTTATTAGTGTGTAAAAATCATTTAGGTAATGAAATTTTTTTTAAAATTTACAATTTTTGTTAAAATATGAATTGTTTTTATAATTTTATAATTTTAATTATTTAATGACATGGTATTTTTTATTTAATTTTATGTCTAGATCATCAACAAATAAATCCTCTCTTCCTCACTTGAATCCTTAGTTTGTGGCCCCTTCCTCCTCCCATTTCCTAAATGTATCATAATAGTAACTGGTGAGCATCATTGTTTAGAACACAAAACTCATGTTAAATCATCAAGGCATAAAATTGGAAGCATACCTGAATTTATTGTCATAAATCGTTGAGTTAAAGATTCAAATTATGATCTTCCAAATTGGTATGTCGACTCTTATTTTGTGATTTTCGCTAGCAATGGGGATGCTAAGAGAAACCTAATAGCTAGACATATAACTTGAGGACTATATCCATATTTTGTAGAGGTAAAACCCTAAACTTAACGAGTTTATAATTTCTAATTTGACCCATCATCAAATAAGAACTTGTTATCTAAGTATCTACATATATGAAATTGACCCATACCTATTAGATTCTTTAAGCTTGAAATTTAATTAGATCACTTTAATTGAGCTCAATCTTAACGATAGCCCATAATATGCAATATCCTCATAGTATGCATATAAGCCCACAAATTAATTGGAATTTATTCCAAGAATGTCCGACTTGGGCTATATGTATATGAAACCTTAATAATTGTATATTATGTCAAAAAATTATACATGCTAATATGATATCATCACTAAAGGCATTTAGAATAATCTCGTCCATCATACATACCATCAAGGGATCAAAGTAGTTTCCTTTATATTAAGCATAACTAAACCCATCAATGGCCACATATATTTGTATAGATGAATGACATGGATTAGGAATGGATATGTAGTATGGAAATTTCATGCAATGAGATCTTAACATGAATATTTCCAATTAGTCTTCCTTTAAAACTTAGTCTTTAAACTTTATTTCTTATAAGAACAAACCGAAAAACACATTCAAAGTGGAAATAAATTTTTGACTTTACTATTACAATGTTAACTATAAATAACCATGTAATGTGTATATTGTCCAAAAAAATATTAAGGATACAAACTCTCATTAAACTTTAACATCCTTAAAAGGTATTATACCCATATGAGCAGTATGCTTATAAAAGACCTAGGTGATAACTCTTTAGTGAAACTCTTTGTTTAACCACTACGAACTTGATGTTTATAAGCTTAGACTTTGTCGAGCTCTTATTATTATTGAAATACATAATTGCTAAATTATTGTCACAAATATCTTAAGTGGCCTTTTAATGCCATTTATTATTCGTAGCCTCGTGATCAAATTTTGCATCCATATCCCATAATTAGATGCTTCATAACATGCTATAAATTCCACTGCATGGTAGAATAGGCTATGAGTGTTTTCTTAGTTCTCTTCCAAGAAATAACCCCTCTAGATAATAGATAGATATAGCTTGAAATATATTTCCTACTATCTTGGCATCAAACCAAAATAGAATGAGAATACCTAATGATCTCATTGATTCGATCTCCTGTATGTTAGCATATAATCTTTAGTTTTGTACAACTATCTTATGAATCTTTTGGCTACTACATAATGATCCAATCTAGGATTGCCCAAATATCTCCCTAATATCCTAATAATCTATGCAATATTTGAACATATACAAACTTGAGTACACATAGGACTCCTTACTACTGACACACAAGGAATCGTTTGCATCTTTTTAGCCTTAAAATCATTCTTAGGGAATTGTCTAAGACTAAATTCATCTCCTTTAGATACAAGGTTATCATTTAGTTTATAGTTTTGGTTGTTAGATCTCTTAAAAACTTTCTTGATGTAGCCCACTTATGATAATCCAAGAATGCCACAAGAACGATCTCAATGTATTTGGGTCCCTAATACAAAAGAGGCATCACCAGGATCTTTCATCTCAAAATTTAAAGTTAGAAATCTCTTAGTTTCATGCAACAAGACTACATCATTATTGGCAAGAAATATACCACTAACATTAAAAAAAAATATTTGCTCCTATTAAACTTATGGTATACACAATCATCTACCATATTCTTATCAAAACCAAATGCGATGACAACCTATTGAAACTTGTAATACCATTGACAAGAAGCATGCTTGAGTCCATAGTTGGATTTCTTCAATTTTCAAATTTTTTTCTTTGGGTCTCCTGACACAAAGTTTTCTAGTTGCACCGTGTAAATCATCTAATTAATGTTGCCATTGAGAAATGCACTTTTAATATCCATTTAATTTAACTCAAGATCAAAGTGCACCACTAATTCTATGATGATTCTAAAAATGTCTTTTGAAGAAATTGAAGAGAAAGTCTCTTTGTAATTGATGCCTCTCTTTTGAGTAAAGCCCGTAATAATTAGACATGCCTTATATCTTTCCACTTTACCCTTAGATTCTCTCATGGTCTTAAATATTCATTGGCAACTAGTGGGTTGCATACCTTCAGGTAATAGGATAAGATCCTAAATATTATTGTCTTTCATGGACTTTATTTTCTTATTTATAGCTTCAATCCACTTTTGGGAGTTAAAACTTTGTATGACTTAATGGAAGTTAACTGGATATTCTCCCACCATCCCAATGCCATACTCATATTCTTTAAGATATATATCATCTATAATTATATTTCCTCTCTCTCTAGTGGATTTCCTTAGTGATATTAGTTCTTGAGGTTGTTAACTTTAGTTTACTGGCATGATTTTTTGAATTTGAATGGGAGGAACATTGTCTTGATTTGGAGTTACATTTTTATTGATGTCAACAACAACTTGAGGAATAATAACACTTTGCTCCTTTAAGACAAAGTCTTTTACTTTATCCCCACCCCCAACCACAAACTTAACTTCCTCAAAAAATAGGGCATTTCTTGACTGAAAAATTCCTTTAGTAGCGAGATCATAAAACTTAAAAACCATGGATCTTTTAAAATATCCAATAAATAGCAAATAACATTTATTAATTCCAATTTATTTTCATTTGGCCTATATGACCTAGCCTTTGTTAAACAACCCTAAATGTGAAAATGGTTCAAGCTAGGTTTCTTGCTTATATATAACTTATAAGGGGTTTTGGTAGTTTCTTTAGTTAGAACTCTATTGATTAAGTAAGTTGTAGTCTTTAATGCCTCACCTCAGAGTGATACTGGCAAGGTAGTATGAAAAATCATAATACATCCTTAAATGTTTTGTTTTGTCTTTCATCTATACCATTCATGCTAGGAGTGTCAAGCATAGTGTACTATAGGACAATTCCACATTCCTCCAGGTATTGGAAAAGGGTCTTGATTGTTGTTCACCTAAACTATCATATATACCATAGTATTCTCCACCTGGGGTAGATCTTATGCACTTTATCATTTTGCCAAGTTGACTTTCAATTGTAGCATTAAAATTCTCATGAATGAGATAATAGGTAACAATATTTTGAGTATCCATAAATAAACGTGATAAAACATTGTTGACCATTCCAAAATCCTATAAGGAATGGCCCACATATGTCTATGTATATATCAATTCGAAGATGTTTGCAGCTTTATTGGCACCTAATCTCTATTAGCTTGTCTGTTTTCCTTTTATATAGTCAATATATACATCAAAACCCATATAATCAAGGGGACCAACAATTCCATTAGACATACGTCTTTCAATTCTCCTTTAAGAGATATGATCCAAACTTTTATGCCCTAAAGAAGAAGAATTTTTGTTAATTAATTTTCTTTCAATACCTCTTGCATTAGTATGCAAGGATTCATTGTAAGAAGTCATAGTATTAAAGGTTATCATTTCTCATTAAGAAACTAGTACCAATAAAATTTGAATTTTGAAAAAGACTACAATTTCTATTTCCAAATAAATAAGAGTAACCAAATTTGTCTAAAGCAGAAATAGAAGCCAAATTTTATCTAAAGGATGGTACAATAAAAGTCTCCTCCAAATCAAATGAAATCAAGTTCCTAACAATAACAAAAATGTCCTTGTTGCTTCTACTTCCACCTGCTTACCATCTCCACTTCCATCTACTCGGTCTAACTTGAGGCTCGGTCAACTTAGACTTGACTTAATTGACCTCAACCATCTTTAAAGGGTAGCCCAGTCGGTAGTCATTAGATATAGCGTAAACTTCACCCTAAAATAATTAGTAAGAATGCTTCATTTTTCTCGATTAGAATTGATTTTTAAAATCCTTAACCAAATTAAAATGATGCTTTGTAAATATTTTACAAATATCATTAATAAAATCAATTACTAAAGGTAGAGAACTAACAAGATTGGACTCAAATAGAGTAAACATTAATTGTATTCTCTATGTTTAATCAAAACATTTTATGATGATATGTCTAATCAAAACATTTTATGATGAAATGATTGAATTATACAAAAAATGCATAAAAAGGTTAACCAAAATCATTTTGATATTTCTAAATATTTGAGTGGTCATGATGTATTGCTAGACGTCAATCTTGATCTATTAATATAATTATTTAATTACATAATTATAGATAAATTAAAGGAGTTTAATTTATCTAATCCTAAATATAATTTAGGGCTATAACTTTATATTCATTGATAAGATATTTGAGAATTTAATGGATCACACACAAAGAATGGGTTGATTAGAGACAAGATATTTTAATCAACTTGGATTTAATTTTAAAGTTTAAGAAATTTTATAATTGAATATGAGATATTTAATAAATGAAGATTAATATAAGATATTAGATCTTATTTGAGCATAACTGGTATTTAATTAGAATTATTTGTAATTCTAATTAAATTTTAATTGAAACTAGAATTTAATTTCAATTAAATTACTATAATGTCCAAAACTTATTATAAATAGACTTAAACTCTAAGAGAGCTAACACTCTTTGCCTAACCCTCTATGCAATAGTTACAGATCTCTTTACACATTTTATGGATATCACTAGAGGTCAAATGCTTACGCGGCTTGGTAGCTGAGATGGACTAATTTCATAAACGGGGAGATACATGACAAAAGGAATTGTTCTTATTCTCAAACTTCACCTTCATCAAGTGTAGAGTTATTTCAAATCTTTCTGTCCCGACTACTACGTCTTTCTTCTAAGACTTGAAGCGGGAAATAAAAAAATCAAATCACACCATTTATATAATAGGTAAATGCTTCTTTTTCTCCTGAAGATGATGGAATTATTCGTAATAAGATATTGGCTAGAATTGAAAAGGTCTTATCAATAAAATTTCGAGGGATACAATAAGAAAAGAATCAAGCTTTGTGATAAGATATGAATTATAATTAATACTTTATTATGATTTATTGTTAATCATTTTATAGAATTTAAGTGATCTTGGCTTTTGAAAAATCAATGCAAAAATGGTTTTATGTTTATTCCACTACATATAGGGTTGAATCTTGGCCCAATTTTTTAACAGTGATATCAAAGCTGAATTTAATTATATCACTTAATTAAAAATTGTTTAATTATTATTGATTTTGAATTTTGGAATTGCTATAAAAATTATATTTAGATTTATTAATTTTAGTCCAAAAATTTAATATTAAAAGTTTTTAAACCCTTACCAATATAATTGATGTGGAATTAGTTTCATGTATCATTAAACATCCAATATAATGAGAAACCCAAAACCTAAAAGAAAACAACCTTGAAGATTAAAGGCACAGAACCCTAAAACCATAGTAAACCCATAATTGTTTTGGAATCATTACTATTGTTGAGGTTTGGTTTTAGAATTTGGGTTCATGCTTGTGAAGTATGTTAAAGGAAGTTGTCGATGTTGGTTTAATATTTTGACTTCAGGAATTAGATAACTTACTCAAGGAGGCATCTCACTATTGTGTTGTTTCTGTGACAAGGCTGGTAGCAACAGCTTGGAGGAGAGTTAAGGGCGACTGTAGCTTAGTTCCAGGGAGAAAGTGGCATTATCATTTGCTTGGAAACGACGTCATATAAGCTTCAAGCATGTGTTGCCTCTGGCGTCAAGCTATAACTAGTTGGAAATACGAACATACCTTCATGGCAGTAGTGACGAGTCACAAACTGTTGCTCTTCTACCAGTAGTTATAACAGCTATGGGTTTTAAGCTGTGTGTAAGGCATTTTTGTCCTTATGGACATTTTTGTCCATGTCTCATAAAGTTGGACAACATTAATTACAATTTTGGTTTTTAAATAAATTATCAGTTAAGTTGCGTCATTTGATCCAGATAAAGATAATAAAGTGGCCTAATAAATGATTTAGATTAATGGGTTGAAGTTTGGGTAGAAAATAGGACTCGATTAGTGTAGACCGGGTCCATATCAACCTTGTGATGGGGAATCCCGATATGGAAGCTATATAAAGGTTAAGGTCTCTTGCAATTACTCAGAATATATTATTCACGAGCATAAGGAATTCTTGACCCGTTAGGGAAGCTCGTGTTTTGAGAAAACTGTAGAAAGGCCTAGCCCGTGAGTGGGTGACCACTTTCTACTAAAGGTCCTAGGAGATTTGGAGACGTTTGGAGCTCGAAATTGGCATCGGAATCAGAGATGGAATCGAAATCCAGGTATTCCGCATTACTTTCGTTTTTAATCCTTTCATGTAGATCTGGGATACGTAATACGACTCACACTACGTATTATACGTGGTATCAGAGCGGTTACGTGATCGGATTGCTGGAAACGAAGGTTTTTTTATTTTTCATCTCATTTGGTTTTCCTTAGTTTTTGATTCGTTTTTCAGTTTTTTTTTTACGTATATAATTACGTAAAAGTAGTATACATAAGGTTAGCTACAAAAAACGGACTGAACGAAGCAAAAAATGGGCTCCTGGGATGCCGAAAATCGCTCCCGACATCGTGACTGCACGCGCTCGACTCTACTGTAAAGGGTGGGAGAGCCCGTATACAGCCAATCGCGCGCTGACACGTGATTCTAGTTGGCACGAGAAGCGTGGCTGACTCAACCCCTTCACCGACCGGCTCATGCGTCACACGCGCCCATCCAGACCGTCCACGTGGCTCCGATGGGTGCGCGACACGTGTCGGCGCGTGCATTGCACGCGCTGCACAGTGCCAGTGCGTCTACACGTGGGTGACGCGTGCGACGCACGCACTAGACGCTCGTGACGCCATTCTGATCTCACGTGTGCAGTACACACGTCCCTCTAGCACGCGCGCTGACGTCAGTCGTACGGATTTTCTATAGTAACCATTAAAAAAATCCCAAAAATTATAGATTTCTCATAAAGGTACCCCGAGGTGTTTTGGGTTAGTTTTAGGGTCTGAAAAATTTATAAAGTAACCTTTCTATTTTTCTAGATTTATTACATTAGTAATAAATTGAAGTTTAACTCCAGAAAAAGGAATTAAGGTATTTTGAATATGATTTTGATTGAATTCTCATGCTTCGGACATCGTATGAGGGAGATATATGAGGTTCTCGTGTCTCGGGTCTCATTTTTAATTTTTGGGATTGCATGATAATCAATCGGAAAAGGAATTGGGACATTTTGAAATCATTTTTGAGTGAATTTTTATGCAATGAACTTGCCATAAGAGAGATACATGAGGTTTTCATGTCTCAGGTGGTCGGTTCAGTATCCGGTGACGCATGATAGTCACTTTACTAAGATTTTTCTTTTATGAAAGTCTAGAATGAAGTTTCGAAGATTGTATTCAGCACGTGTATGTGACAATGAGACTGTGCATTCAAATTTTTGCATTTATTGATGTTGCATTGTCACATACGGTATGCCTATAAAGAATGTGAGGATGACATAAAGATATATCCCTTATATTTGCGAACTTTTGGGTGCTAATGAGAATGCAGTCACCAAAGTGGCCTTTCAAGTCAGTATTCTAAATTGTTTTGCTTGCATGTTGGGGGATATCTCTGATTTTATGTTTGGTTATTCTGCCCAAAGGTGTTGGCCTTACAAAAAATTATGAGATGTGCATAAAAGCATTAGATGGAGGAAAGTTGTTGCTCAAGTGATCTATTCACCCAAAGATAGTAGTGTCATGAGAGTTGATGGTTTGTACTCCGATCGCTTTTATATATGGAAGTCAAATTACATATATTATGTATTCAGCCCAAAGGTATTTCATAATATGTGTGATCGAATTTTTAGGAAAGATACTATTCAATGGCTTTAGTATCGCTGTTGTCCTACATTTGTGCTAATTTAAAGATTATCATCTTGAAGTCACCTTTTTAGTCAACAAAATCAGTGTCACCATTGAAACCTTTGTTGGTTTCAATATAAAGAATTAGACGGAGGAAGTTTTTAAAGTTATGGAGATAGTTGTGGTTGAAATGGCCATATGGACGGGTAAGCCATCTCTACTTACATATATGAGCTCGACAGCTCATAAAGCAGCCTATAAAGCCTAAATCGATCTAACGGATTATATCTGACAACCATTAAGAAATCCAATCCTTACCATCTGCAAAGTGGACTTCCGAACACAGACCTAGCGAAGGAGTTTCTTGATATGTCTTCTAGAGGTACACAGTCTCATCTGGTGTTGAGATAAGTGCCTTGATGAAAGTATTATTCTCCATAAAGTATACAGGAGAAAAGGGGAGTAATAGAGTACATATCAAGAATAATTCATTTTCACAGTAGGTGAAGATAATGAGACTTCAATGCTTTGATATCCCATTGTGTTGCTGAGGTGGAGAAACTCAAGTTTTGCTACTCCTACAGTCCTCGAAGCAGCTTGAGGGAAAACAAAGATGAAGCTCATTAAGTTCAAGGGTAGAAAGCTCAAATCTTCTCCACATGTTGACGCTGGTTAAACTAGTTCTAGTAAAGGTCCCTAGGACATAATGAAACTATTAGTATGTGGTTTAAAGGGAAGGCTGTGACCATCAGGTCATTCTTTGGCTTGTCAATTATGAATCTAATTTGCGATAGTCGCATTAAGTAAAGGTGGCTATTTAGTGGAACATCTGATCAAGGTGCTTCCACAATGTAGTAGTTCATATCCAAGATAAAGCCAAATAAAAGGAAGGAGGAACTAATAGTTCATAGCAACAAAGAGGTGGAAGTAATATCTGTAGGGGATGTATGTATTGAACTTTATAGTAAGGTTCATTTGGTTTTTACATGACACATTTTATATGTGATCTTTTGATAAATTAAGGACACTGAAGGTTGACGTTTTGCATTTAATAATTCTGTAGTATAGTTGTTGTTTAATGCAAAACATAAAGGTGTAACTTCCTTGTCATATGATTTGTATAGAATGTGTCTTACCTCGAATTAGATACATACTTCTTTGTATCTTGCTAAACAAGTCATAAAGGACCTGATGAATGAGAAGTCATACATGGTGTGACATAAAAGTTTAAGTCACATTTCCAAAGCTAGAGTTGAGAGATGATCAAGGAAAGCATTTCTCAATTCTAGATTAAGATAATCTGGAAACATGTGCTGACGATTGCAGGGGTAAGTTGACTAATAAGGACACTGAGGTCAACTGATGCTTCTAACTTGTTGAGTATGATACATAAAGATTTTGATAGACCTTATACAATTGCATTGTACAATTCTAAAATTATTCTGACATTTCTTGATGATTATTCCCATCAAAGTCATGTGTTCTTGCTTAAAGTCTGAAGGTTGAGAACCAGTTGGAAAAATTCATCAAGATAGTCAGACTTGACCATGGATGTAACATCCCCTCTCCTATAGGAAAGGGTATTTTGGTAATTGGGACGGGTTCGGGATATTAATTTATATCTCGGCATGCGCATATGGCATATAGTCTCTATAATTACTGATTG
>JANIJH010000001.1:27026901-27041838 GCA_024520975.1 Erythroxylum areolatum | reverse complement strand
TAATTGAGTTTTTGCTTATTTATGCATAGGCATTTTTAGACTCATACAAATGAATTGTGCATGCATTCATGACATTCAGGGTATAATTGAGTTATTAACATGAATAAAATGTAATTTGAAAATTTTGGTAATATTTTGAGTATTTCAAAATTTTGATGTAATTTTTGGACTAAGAAAAAATATTAAATAATGGACTAATAATATCGTGACATGTGGCAACTTAAAGATGTGACAAATGACTCACATGCGTGATAACACTTGGCAACATATGCATAAAACAAATGGCTTGTGTGTGTGTGTGGTGATAAGTGGCAGATGTGAGACATGCACAATAGCCACGTAGGTGAAGCAAAACCAATTCTGCAACTTGTGTTGTTCTCCATTTGGTTTTGTCCAACACCGAAAACAACAAGTTACATATGTTGAGAAATTGGCTTTTGAATCTTACCTCAAAGTAAGAATTTTGTTGCTTAGAGAGTGTTTGTTCTGTTATCCTTGGTTTTCTTCATCCACCGAGAACTTCATTGCTGGAATTTGAGCTGAGCCATGTAAGTAATTTTGATGATGTATTATGGTATTTTGATAATGCATAAATTGGATTGAAAAACTGGTGATAATTAGAGTAAAATGAAAATGATGTAGAAATTTATGAGAATGGATAAATATGGATACTCTGTTTTGTTTTGGAGAAAAATTGTATGTTGGAAATATATACATGCATGAGAAGTTTATGCAGTGTGGTCTCAGTGAATGAATTCACTGAATGACTTGGGTAAGGATTTTAGGTCATGAGTGTATCAAGATAGCGGTTAGAGTATCTGGAATTGAATATTATCTGGAATTGAATATGAGATTACTGGGTGTTGGGTAATTTGAAAAGAAAATGCAGAAGATGAAACAAATGTAGTAAGAATGAAAATACAGTAGAGAGAGAAAGTTGAACAGGATTTCAGGTGCATGCATCGATTTTTAGTGTTTCAATATAGATGTGATTTGTTTGAGTTGTGATGAGCTGAAATGGAAGTAGAAGAATTAGTTTAAGTGTGATAGGTGTTCACTGAATAAGATAGAAGTGAAATAAAATGGTAAAAGCAAGTATACAAGTTAGTGATGAAGGATTAAGGAGAAGAGAGGAAGAAGATGATTATAATACAGTAAAGCTCACCGTGGCCAACTTGAAGGATTTAATTTCTATGACAGTTCACTGCGGCCAACTCTTGGGTTCGTCGCGATAAACTTTTAAGAATTTACAAGGAATTTTTCCTCTCTGAAAGATTCGTCGTGGCCAACTTTTGACTCACCGCAGCGAAGTTTCCTGACAGCTTAAATATACTTTGGTATTTTAGGCATAACTTTCTCTATAGTTATCCGAATTAAGTGATTTTTGAGTTAGATTAAACTAGAGACATAAGTCTACAAATTTTTTGAAGAGATTAAATTCTAATTTTGACTCTAAGAATTTCAGAATCTGATTGGAAGTTAAGATAAGAATTCTGCTGAATCTTAAGAATAGTCTAAAATCTTTTGAGTATAACTTTCACTATACTAAACCAAATTGGACGAAATTTATACAATTGGAAACCTAAGACAGAGAGGGACAACTTTTTAGAAGGAAGTATTACCTAATTACCTTATCTACCTGATGAGAATAATTGAGCAAAGTGGACCCAAAAGTTGGTTGTGAAATAAATCTAGATTAAGGGATTGAGTATGATTTCACATGATTGTTAATATAACAAGATTAAGAATAAGAAACCTAGAATTTGTCTTTGACATGCATTATACATATTCACTATACATAAATATGCATAATTAAATTTATAATTGTGCACAGTAGTGATATATGTTTGTATTAAATGTTTTAGAGGAACCCATCAAGCGACCAATTCCAAATATTGCTGAGACGTCGAGGCAATAAGCAATAAGGGAGATTTCGTAAGTAATTTTAGATGGTAATTTTTGTAAGTAATTTAGATGGTCAAATTTGATAGTTTTGCTTTGACTATTTTGTTTGCTACTACTTTTGGTCCATTTAATGATTTGCAAAGCTGTTGGATTGATATGTGAATTGAATTTCAGACATTTTTGTTTTGGTTCTGTTAAGTCCTAGTAGTGGGTAAATAGGCATGCTTAGAAGGGTCTGCAGCTGCTTCTGTGATACTTCAGTGTCTTCTATTATTGACATGTCGGTGTCTTCTATTATTGATACTTCGGTATCTTCTGATATTGACACTTAGGTGTCGAGACTTCGGTCTCTTCTGTGACACTTCGGTATCGAGACTTCGATCTCTTCTGTATGAGTCCCCTTACCCGCTTTTATAAATGGATTTAGCAGTCTTATAATTATGTACTCTAATATCAGTTTGATTTTAACATAAGCTAAATTGTGTTATGTTTTTGAAGGGATTATACCCTCTTGTGTTAAGCAGTTCTGTTATTCATAAAATTTTGTTTTGTTCTGAGTTTCTATATCTGTTGTTGAATTATAGTTTAGTTATTACTCATTAAGCTGCATGTTTAGCACGGTAGTTTTGCCCCATATAGGTTCAGAAAGAGGGACGTAGGGACTGGAATAAGACAACCGTATTGGCCAAAGGAGTATGAGTTTTATGTTACTTAAAAATGTATTTTTGAGTTTGTTTTAAGCTTGTATATAAATTTGGGTTTTTGTTTGAAGGTTTGTAATAATCTTAATTCAGGCTGGTTTCTGAAATTATGGTATGTATTGTATGTTTGTTGAGATTCTAGAAATGCATATGTGAAATGTTTCTTTTTCTTTTGGAAATGTTTATTTTTGAATGCTATGCTTCCATGAAATGTTTTGGTTTATTTGTACTGTCTTGTGTGGCATCCACATATCCTTCCAGAGGGTATTGGGACGTCACAATTTCCTATCCTAAATTTGAATTGGTTCCCTATTTTATCCCTCACAGATAAAATTTTCCTCCAACTCTATGAACTATTGTAAGTAGGTTGGGTAGTCCAAAAATTCTTCCTTCTCAAAATGATTTTATGAACCCACTTAACGCACATAGCTTCGTTGTCATTAAACAGAAACCAGATCCTATTTCCTAACAGTGCATTAATCCATGTAGGTAAGTATTTGATCCCTAACCACACAACACCCCCCGTTCTTCCCCCCCACCCCTCTTTGGGTCTACAAATGTCTGTCCATTTGACCTTAATATGGGATTTTGAATTCACCTTCCTAGCCCAAAGAAAATTCCTAAGTTTTGCCTCCATCTCTTTTAGGATGGAAGAGGGAAGGATGAAAATAGTATACCAGTAAACTTGAAAAGAACAAAGCACTGAAATGACCAATTGAAGCTTACCAGCATAGGATAGGTATTTATTGGTCCATTTGTTAATCGTAGCATCAATCTTCTCTATTAAGGGAAAGCAATCCCTTCTAGACAATCTTCCTGTTAAGAGAGGTACCCCCAAATACCTTATAGGGAGACTACCTCTTTAAACCCGAAATCATTTCTATTTGATGGTTTAAAAGGTCTATATCAAGGGATAAGAAGAATTGACTCTTAGAAGGGTTTATATCCTATTCAGATAACTCTGAAAAGGTGCGCATATAATCCAGCAGAGGTTGTACTAAAGATAAGTCAGCATGGCAGAACAACATAAGGTCATCAGTAAATAAGAGGTAAGTGAGTTTAAGAGTTATACACCTTTAGTGATACTTGAAAGAAGGATTACCATCTAGACAAGCATTTAGACTCCTAGAAAGGACTTTCCATATAGATAATGAAAAGAAAAGGGGATAAGGGGTCCCTTTATCTTAGGCCTGGCCTCCCTCTAAAGAATTCTGAAGGAGATCCATTGATCAAAATTGAATACGAAGGGGAAGATATGCACTCTCTAATCCAATCAATGAATTTTCTAGGAAAGCCCACAACTACTAGAACATTCAAGAGGAACTCCCATTGAATGGAGTCATAGGCTTTTTAGAGGTCCACTTTGAAGGCACATCTCTTTTGGTTATTTGACAAATGGTAATTCCTATGAATTTCTTGAGCCAACAAGATGTTATCCCCTATTCTATGATTTTTAATGCATGCACTTTGGTTTTGGCTAACTATGTAGGGGAGAGACTCTCTCAATCTATTTGCTATAATTTTGGCAATCACCTTATAAAGCATATTACAGCAAGAGATTGGTCTGTAGTATAACACTATAGATGGGTGATCCTTTTTTGGAATGAGAGAAATAAAAGTGGAATTGAGTTCTTTTAGGAGCTTCTCATGCACAAAGAAGTTTTTAATAGCATCAGTAACTTCCTCTCCAATAATATGCCAGGTTTTTTTAAAAAAGAACCCATTAAAACCATCTAAGCCTGGGGCCTTATTCAGATTGATTGAAACGAAAACCTCTCTTATGTCTTAAGCTGAAACTTCAACAACAGGGGAGCTTGAGAGGTCTTCTGGTAAGGAGACAGGGAAGAGTTTTTCCACAAACTCTTTGGAGGGGGGAAGGACTCTATTATTCCCTATAGAACCTTGAAATTGTTTAAGAAACTAATCTCGAATCTCTTTAAGACCTACAATTATATTCCCATTACCCATTATTAAAGAATAAATGTTGTTTCTATTTTATTTAGGCAAGAGGGAGTTGTGAAAAAATTTGGTGTTCCTATCTCCTTCTCTGAGCATTTGATTCGAAAGATTGCTTGAAGAAAGATTCCCGATCATCTAAAGCGCCTATTAATTCATTAATTGTAACATCACGTTACCCATCTTAAGGCTAAAATTGTAAATGTGAGATATTACGAAGAAATTAGGAAACACATTTCAAACTCATGCATTTCATGATATGCACATACATGTGAATTGTGAATTTTGCACACATCAAGATGACTGTACATGCATTCATTGACAATTGTCAGGTATAATTGATCTATAGATGTGATTTTATTAAGAATTGTGGTTAGATTGTATTGAAAATTGATTTAGAGGGTATATTTGTTGATTTAGAATTTTTGGAGAATTTTAAGAAAAAATTTTAAAAATTTGGGATAATTTTTGGACTAGGAAAAATACAAAGTGGCAAAACAAATGATAAATTGTATTAGAATTTACTGTCAAATGGCAATGGAAATTTTGATAAGTGACTTTAGGATTTATTAACAAGTGCCATTAAAAATTGAGAGACAATTGGATTAGAAATTAGAGACAAAATGGACTGGTTATTATAGTAGACCAAATGGAACAATGGGAAAGTGAAATGTGGCAAATGACATGTGACATGTGTCACTTGCCACACCACTTATGGAATCACATTTTTATAAAGTAGTGAAAGACCATATTTTGGTCTTTCACTTGCTAAAAACGACACTGGCCTATATTTTCATCTTCTTCATTCCTTTATCTTCTCCATTCTTCTCCTTCACTCGCGATGCTTTCTTCTCCAAGCCATAAGGTTGAATATTTTTCCCCATCACTAGCCACTTAAATACTTTGCTATCTCCACCTTTCTACTAAAAGACCCAACCTATTCTTCCATGAATGTTGATGATCATGTATGTGGGAGGAGCTAGGGTTTCATTGTGATTTGAAGATCTTGAAGCTAAATCAAGTAAGTTAAATTTTGTCCTTCATGTGTTGTTTTAAATGAAGCATACATGATAATATTTAAGTGGTAAATGATCATGACAAAGGGTTTGAGTATATGTTAGAACGTTGGTAAAGAAATGAATGTATACATATTGATGTTTTGTTTCACATAAATGCTAAATAATGGATTAGGAGTTGTTTTATGTATGTTTTGGATTTGAAATGGAGTTGAGAATGAGGAGTAAATGAAGTAGAAAAGGTAGTATTAGTATAAGATGTGATTGGGAAAAATCTGAACTGAAGTTGTTGAAAAACTGAGTTTGCATCTATGTAATTTCGCCGCGGCAAACTTTTGGAATTTCGCCGCAGCGAACTTGAAGATTAGCAGGATTTTGCTATGGCAAACTTTTGGAAATTCACCGCGGTGAACTTGAAGGTTAGGAGGATTTCTCCATGGCGAACTTGTGAAAATGTCGCAAGAATTCCTCTCTGGAGGAGTTCGCCGCAGCGAACTTCTCTCTACACTAAACATGGTTCAGTATTTTGGACATATCTTTTTCTATAGTTATCCAAATGAACTAATTTTAATTTAAGTAAACTAGAGACATAAGGCTACAAATGATCTAAAGAAATTAAATTCTGAATCAGATTCTAAAAAATCTAATTTCTGGGTGGAAGTTGAGTATAGGGTACTGTCTCAGTATAAGAACAATCTGAAATGTTTTGGAGAATAACTTTCAAAATACTAAACCAAATCAAATGATTTTGGTGTCATTAGAAACACAAGACAATGGGGAACATTTTTAAAGAAGAAAGTGTTGCCAAATTACTTCATTTGCATTGTCTAATTGATCATAAACCTGAAGGTTTGGAAATTCGGTGAAATTTTTAACAAGAAAGGAAAGTTTGGGTAATGTGTGATCTTTTAATGTTGGAATAACATTAGTGAATGAATTGTGGATATCGAAGTACCAAAGGTATGAGTTTGTTTGGGAATAAAGATATTCATATGGTGGAAATTGTGATTCAAAGGAGAGGAGTAATGGGTATCAAGTTAAAGTGAAAGAGAAATTGTTAATTGTGAGAGCAAATAATGCTACAATCGAAATGACAAGTAATTGAGTGATAAAACACGAATTTGGTTATAATTTGAAATTTGAAAATATAACCAGAATTGTCATTGAGCATGCATTATACATAGTCCATATATACAGTTGTGCATGAATAAATGCTTATTATTGTGCCATTATTAATCTGTGTGCAATGTATGTCTTACATAAATGGGTTGTGCAAGTTAAATGTCCACATTCAGGCGTTTCCAGAATTTGGAAGCAAATGCTAATCTGGAATGTACTATGAGTAAACTTAGATGGTCTCATTTTATTGTTTGTTTTGTTTGAATTTTTGTATTGATTGACTACTGGATACTCATATGAATGTAGTTGATTGTGTTGAATTCCGAACAGAAGGTCCGATGATTGTGAAATGTGAATGGGATATTAAAGTATTGCTTGGCTGTGAATATGAAGAACTATGTGCTTCATTGATATGATTGATAGAAAATGTGAGATGCATTCTATACATGAATGTATGATCAGATAATGGGAGTTCTGACCAAAGTAGTCGCCGATCAAAGCCTAAAGCTCAAAGTATGAAAAGAGCTTCGAGCTCAAAAAGTGATTAAGAGCCTCAGGCTCAACGTTTAATGAGCCCTATATGGGACAGTTATCAATGAGCCTTATATGGGACATTGATATAAAAAGAGCTTTGAGCTCAGAAAGTGATTCAGAGCCTCAGGCTCAACGTTTAATGAGCCTTATATGGGATAGTTATCAATGAGCCCTATATGGGACAGTTATCAATGAGCCCTATATGGGACAGTTTAGGCACTCGGTCACAACAAAGTAATAAATGAAAAGTGGGTCTTATGCGTACTGCATATGCATTATATGAATGATTAAAGTGCGTTGATTGTGAAATGTGAAATGTTGTGAATGTGAACTATGTGTTATGTGACTGGGTGAGCCATCGATGATGGTCACTCACTAAGTTCGCAAAACTCACCCAAAATTTGCAAATATTTTTCAGGATCAGAAGAATTTCCCATTAGGCAAATGGGAGTATGCCTACAACATACAAGTAAGGGATAGAGGTCAAGATCAGTTCGCGTCTGCATTTTATTTCTTATTTATTTAATTATGTTTTCCGTAATGATTGTATCATGTGTATGTAAATAATTCTATTATGTAATAAGTTTCCGTATTGGAGATGATTGGAAATGATTTTGCAATGTAATGAATTTATGACTACAAGTATTCTATATTTGTAATGGGCCCAAATGGCTATTGAAATTCTGATGATTGTATTACTATAACTGAAAAAGTTTTTGATTAAAATGGGTCGTTTCGATTATTAATTTCTGCATACACATGTGTAAATTTTGAAAATTTTATACTGAGTTTCAAGTGTTTGATTGACTGAGTGTGCTAGCACGCCACCCTCGCGGGCCACGGACTCAGATATCACACAGGATGTCAGGTACGTGTCTTGTGAGAGTGGGGTGCTACATTAATGCTTCGGACTCCCTAGCCATCAAGAGGGAAAAGTTAGGCAAAATGCTCGTTTGGTCTTGAATATTGTTGAGAATAACATGACATCCCTCGACTTTGTCATTCACATCACCAACTTGCTCAGCGTTAAGATTTTTAAGGGATTTTTTAACTAACTTGAGCTTTGACACTACACAAAACATCATAGTTCCCCAGACTTGAGAGGACCACGCATCCTCTACTGTCTGAAGGAAATTAGGTTGATCAACTAGAAAGTTTGAAAAGCAAAGGAAGAGGATCTCTTCTGCTAACTTGTTAAGGACCTAACCACTATAAGAGAGTGATCTGATATGTTTGGATTATGAATGACACTATGAGAACTGGGAATCCTAGAGCTCCATTCCAAATTAATGAGTGTTCTATCAAGCTTCATAGCAATAAAGAGATCTCCACATTGCTTATTGTTCTAAGTAAAACTTTGACCACTTGAATTGAGATCAGATAAAGCACAATCCTCCATATATTTTCTAAAATAACTTATTCCATACATACTGAGGGACTCATGGGTTCTGCCTTATGATAAAACAAAATCGCATTGAAATCCCTCGCTAATATCCAAGGTTGATTCCCAATAGATAAGTAGATATTAGACAAAGCAGACCAAAGATTCTTCCTATGATTGAGGTTATTGGACCCATAGACATGTCACAAAGAAAGAAGAAGAACAATTTATGGGAGTCAGCTCTATGTGAATCAGTTGATCATTTGAGCCAAGCATTGAAAATAAGAAGTGATATGGGTTCCACGCTAACACAATCCTAGCATTTAAAGTATGATTTACATTGCTATAATAAAGCCATCTAGGAAACATTGAGGAGCACACTTGATTCAGAAAAGAAAGAGACCTTATTCTAGTTTCAACCAAGCAAACAAAAGAAATAGCTAATCTCTTTAGAATAGCTTTCCCTGCTAATTGTTTTTTAGAGCTATTTAGCCCCCTAACATTCCAAAAAACTAAATCCATAACTCATACAAAACCTAAACAAACTCCTACTTCTGTTTCCTCTTAGATTTCCTACTTGTTCTAAGAGTGAAATCCCCCTCTGGCCTGCCCTTTATACCAGGACTACTAGGAACCAATTCAGAAATAGGTGAAGATGGAATTGCACCTACTTACTTCTCAACAAGAGGGTCCCCAAGGTCTGCATTCAATTCCTCTTCCTTCAGTTAATCCTTGCTTAGTTTGATAGGATTGCATGAAGTGCTAGCTTCGTTGTCTCCTTGTATTTCCATATCTAAGTCTTGATCTTTCTGTTGAGGTCCTTGGTTCATATCTTGCTCAATTGGAATCTCTGGGATTTTTTCCACCTCTTGACTTTGCATTGTTTTCTTTAAGGTTGACTCATGTTCCTTCCTTTATTGGTTTATACTTTTAGGTATTGTCTACTTCTATTTGTTCAACTCTTGTTGTAGTCTTGTCTCAATTTCTTCAACTCTTGTTGTAGTCTTGCCTCAAACAGCCTCTATGTAGATGCCCATTTCTTCTTCTGTACTTGATGCTCTGGTTTCCACTCATATTCAATCCTAATTTCCTTAAAGTCTATATTCCCTTCTTCATTATAAGTGGCCAGTTGGAATAAGGAGGGCCAACTCCTCTGTGGTTGTAGCTCCACACACATTTTAACATTAACTATTCTGGACATCCTAGCTGTCTAGGTGTCCATGAGTAATGGATGTCCTACTGCACTTGCTATTCGTCCCAAGCCTTCAGTGCTCCAATATTCTACTAGTATATTTTAAAATCT
Source organism: Erythroxylum areolatum (assembly GCA_024520975.1). Lineage (NCBI taxonomy): Eukaryota > Viridiplantae > Streptophyta > Magnoliopsida > Malpighiales > Erythroxylaceae > Erythroxylum > Erythroxylum areolatum. The sequence continues at coordinate 27,031,923 of JANIJH010000001.1, read as the reverse complement.
TTCCCACACTGGAGCTAATCGAACCTCCTTTTACTCCCCACCATTCAAACACCATTTTCTCAAAAATAAAGATTTACCTTGGATATGCCAAGGCCCTTTTTCCAGAACCCTATTCATTCCTATCTCTAAGTCGAATTTAAACAAGAAATTATTGGAGCTTGTTATTAATGTTTCCTTCAGTCCATACTCTACCCAAGACTTTGATAACGCTCTCTGAACCAAAGAAAAAGTAGGACGCTTACCAATGGAAAAACCTATCAGAGTTTGTCTGAATAGCACCGCTCCCTTCTTCGCTAACTCTAAAGGTGGTATTATGAAGATCTGGTCCTCCTTGACCTCTGGAGGATAATAAGTCAGAGCCTTATCCTTCGAGGGATCCTCCATTCCTTCCGAGACTACAGACTTCCATGTTCTGATGTTCTCTAAAGTTTTTAACTCTGGGAGGAGTGTGGAAGTTTCTGGTTACGAGGTCTGTCGAAACAAGGGGGTTTTTGTCGCTAAGGTGGTATGGGTTCGATTGATGGAAGGGGGCGATTTAGAAGATGGAGTATTTGTCAGGGGGAGGTTTACGATATTAGAATTCAGGTTTTGGTTTCGATTAGGGTTAGAGGAAGAGGGCTTATTGTGGGAGTTAGGTGAATGGACAAAGGAAGGATGAAAAGGATCAAGAGGGATGCAGGTAAGGGTTGGGGGAGCAGAAGAAGCCACGGAGGAGGGCAAAACTCACCAATTCTCTCAAAAGTTATGGTTTTCTCAGCTCGCTCTCACTCTCTCTCTCTCATCTTGCAAGTTGATTTTTCAAGATATTTTTAGATTAGGGGAGCTGCGTTTTATGTCTATTCTGAGGGATTTTTGGGCTGTCGATGATAGTGATTTTCATGCAAAAAACTTCCAGCAACCTTCGTATTTTTGTAGCCCTTTGTGTATGACGTTTCGGTGAAGAAACGTTAGTTGATTTGAGACATTTTTATGGTTGTTGTGCGTAGAAATTTTAGTGAAGATATTGAAGCCTCACAGTAAATCTTTTGATAGACAACTTCTCGTTCTTTCGTTGATGAAGCGACATATTTAAAAAAGTTGTTTTTTATTTCAAATGTTGTCTTTGTTTATATTAGTTATTGTTTAATCACGTGAGTTATTTGTTTTGTATATTTATTATCAAATACTGTTGAGAAAATTCCCTATTAAGATTAACACGAATCGGTCGTACTATTGGGTATGAAAATCTTTCACGAAAAATGAGATTAAGAGATAGTGTCAAGAGTTAAGTAGTGTCGGCTCAGTAAAACCTTAGGTAAATCTATTGTACTTCGGTGAAAGTGATTAAGGTGAGTGAAGGTCCGACAAATATAGGCAAAATGTGCCAAACTACGTTAACAAATTTCTATATTGATTTGTTTTATTAGGTTTAATTTTTTTTATTTTATCTGTGTTAGAAATTACTGCGGCCAAATTTGAAAGTTTGCGACAATAGGTTCTTTCAATTACTGAATCAAGAACTTAAGCTGCGAACTAGAGGCAGAGTTCCTGTCTCGAAGACTTGAGACTTGACAGGTTAGTGGAATGGAAGATCATTAAAACAATTGAAGCGTGTAACGTATGAAACCCGTCCCCAGGATTAGGTACTTTATAGAACTAGATATTTACATGACTATATCTGTCACATCACATGCCTAATCCTTGAGGTGGAGGCCATTTTCAGTACTGTGCTGTTTTGTTCCGAGGGCCAAAATAAAGGAAAGGATAGAGGACTTTGATTCAAGGCAACATCGCCTAATCCTTGGTTTAAAACCAAAAGGTGGAGGCCATTTTCAGTACTGTGCTGTTTTGTTCCGAGGGCCAAAATAAAGGAAAGCATAGAGGACTTTGATTCAAGGCAACATTGGAGAAACATGTTCACATGTCGTTATTTTCTGATCATGAGTTACTACAGATAGAGCATAAAAGGCTTGTTCGCTACAGCCAAAGATAAAATAAAAATGACTTTAAGATAAAATAAAAATGACTTTAACAACTGCACTATTGGAAGAACTTGTCACTCAGATAATCTAATAAAAACTGCACAAGAAGGAATGGTGACACCAGGTGGCATTGGAAGGTAGCTTGAGACGACTGCAAACTAATACTGCCCATATCAGGGATTATAATGCTCCCCGTCGTCCTCAATTGATGTAGTTCTTAGGTGGCTCCTAGCACAAGTCAAAAGAAGAACCAAATAAGGCATACCTTACCTGTGTTCCTTTTCCTTTGGCCATTTTAAGTAAATAAAAAGGATCGTGCTTTCCTCATTAAGAATAAATAATCCAAGTTTGAAACAGTTCATGTTCAAAGCTGATAACGTGCATGATAATATTAATAATATAGATGATAAGAAAGTTTACTGTAAATTATTATATACCATTATAAAAAAAATTATCTGTATTTCATGCTAATCATGAATTAGGTTGGTCACCCAATGAGATAATTATTTATAAAGACGAGAGCAGCCTGTAACCAAGGAAATTTTGGTTTCCCGTGATGATAATGCTCCTTAACTGACATTGAGTGAGGTTCCAACAAAGGAGAATGTAACTCATGTGGGTTGTTATTACTATAGACAATCACTTGATGCCAAGTTTTGATTCGTTTTACCGGAAACGATGTGAATGGAATGCACAAAAGATGGGAGGTAGTAAGAGTATTGTTTCTTGTTCTTTTTCAGAAATACCAGATCTGACTCAGACGATAGCTTTATTGGATTAAATTAGGTTCCTTGCCCCTTTTTCAAATTAGGCTTCACATATAGTCTCTCCAGAAGGGTGGTTTAGGATTATATATATAGAGGTTAGTCCCTCCATTTGGAGGTCAAATTACGTGAGTCTTTCTTTTTTTTGTACGTTCAGTCCTGACACTAAAACTTTGCTTGTATGGATGATCAGTTTCCTAAAATGGAAACCTCGATGCACAAGGATTTGCCATCTTACAGTTCTTATGGTTTGGGAACGGGATTGAACTATGTCCTAAGTCCAACTCCAACAATTTGGAGTGCAGAAATAGAGACTAATTGTCAGAAAAATGGACACAGAAGCATGGAAATGGAAACTCTATCATCATCAACGTCTACAGACAGATTGCTATCAAGTTCTTCAACAGAGGAGGTTTCAGGTACCAATTTGACTGCCAACATCCCTGGGTTTGTTAAACAGGAAGCAGCAAGACAAAACCACGCAAGTTCTTTCGTGTCAGGATGGAATCCTGTTGATATCAACCAAAGTTCCATTCCTTTAAATTTCTTCGAATCACTCCCAGATCTATCTGAACCTCCTCCTCGATCTTCACTCCTCCATACCACGTCGAATTTTCCAAATTTGACCTTCGTTTTGCAGGATCTTACCTTATTACATCCAAACAAACAAAGTGTAGATTCACTTGGCAGGAGCCAAACATGTGAACCTGCAGTACCGGGCCAAATGCATTGCCAATCATCTGGCGAAGAGTGGTTCACAAGCAGCCAGACCTTGAAAGACCATCCCAGCAAAGTCTTCAGTGACTACTGGCTCAGTACAACCAAGACACAGCCAATGAAACACACGGGTCGAAGAATGCAGAACCAAAATCAGAAGTCGTCTTCTTTGTCATCATCGCCAGGAAAGCTATACAGAGGAGTGAGACAAAGGCGCTGGGGCAAATGGGTTGCAGAGATTAGGTTGCCAAGAAATCGTGCAAGGGTCTGGTTAGGCACTTTCCACACTGCAGAAGAAGCAGCCACTGCTTATGACACGGCGGCATACATGCTACGTGGAGACTACGCGCATTTGAACTTCCCGGATCTTAAGCATCAACTTAATGACAGCTCCTTCAATGGAACCACAGCAGCTCTTCTTGAAGCAAAGTTACAAACAATATCACAAGGAAAGAACATGGATGCACGATCAACATCCTCAAAATTGCATAAGATCAAAGATTTGGACACAAAGCAAACAAGAAAAAAATGGAAATCTGAGCTGGAGAACAATGATGGATTTGAAATGAAGAACAGCACAGGTGACCATCGTCAGGAGCTTGTAGCATATGATCATATGGAGACTTCATTTCCATTGAGTAGAATGCCTTCACTGGACATGGACACAGTCTGGGATTCTCTTTCAATGTAATGACAGTGTTACTTCCATCTTCGCAACCTCGGATGCGAGAACGAGTTGATGATGTCGAAATTGGTGAAAGTTAAAGATCTTTGAATAGCATATACAAAACTTTATCAAGCCTAAGGATTCAGCCACATAGTTGGATTAATTACTCATTCACGTCAACTTTTTAGATCCAAATTTCATTATAATTTAATTTTATTAATTATTGTAATTAAACATTACTTCAATATCAAAAAAAGTTTGATTAGTTCAATTCATTATTTATATATGTGTGTGATTTAAATCTCTTTAAAGTTCAATTATATATTATTGTTTTGGTGCACATTAACTAAATTGTTTTTACATATAATAATTTAGCCAATTATGAAAATCGGCAGAACAATTATTCCTAGTCTTTTTCAATCTTTTTATTTTTTTAATTACCCTATGCACTTATAAGTTTAAATTGAATACGTTATTTTTCTTAGAATCTGATTACAGTATAATTTTGGTATCGTCAAATCTAAAATTCTTCTTAACCTGTCTCTTGCATGTTAAATCCTCAAATTTTATGCCAAAATTGAAAATTCTAGTATAAAGAATTGCATTTAATTGGTCATTCAATGTACCCATTTGGTAGCAAATGTTCCCACAGATACTTCTTTGAGCAACAAAATACAAAATATGAGTTGCGATCTTATTAAGAAACGTTCTAAAGTGCACAAGCTGGTACCCTGAAACTGTTCCAATTGTACCTTTTGCTTGCTGAGACAAACGTCTCTATTAAATCGAGATCAACAGTGTTATGAGCCCAGGTATGTGATCTAGTTTAAATCGGACTAGACCGTCCGGATTGCTCTTTCTTACCTCTAGACTTCGCAATTTTGGACTCAGGCGGGAGTTACCTACCGTGGAA
>JANIJH010000001.1:26983587-27026801 GCA_024520975.1 Erythroxylum areolatum | reverse complement strand
ACTCTCCTAATAACTTTAAAACAAATAATCAAACTTGCTAAACAAGAATCCTAAATAACCCAAATAAAACAATTAAAACAATTAAATAAATCAAGCTAACCAAAATAGAATTATGTTGCCCTATTCTTACGACTATATCCTTTGCCAATAAAGGCATCAGCCATAACAAACAGATTAGCAGTTTTGCTTTTATTTCATTTTCTTAGCTTCACACCCCGAGTCCCCCCATCGCTCTGTGCTTAGAAAGTCTGCATATCAAACCTCGTGATACAAGAAACAAGACAGACGATAGTCAACATTCCGCCGGATTGAATTGCATATGTTCCAATCGGACGGAATGTTGACTATTGGAATCACAGTAATAACTTGTCACAAGCCAATAGGAGGAAATGTGTGCTCTGCCTAAATCATACACAAGTGAATTGCTGTTGGTAGTAACTATTGCTGCTAAATAACTGTATAACATCAGAAGTAGACTACATACGCAAGAAAAGCATCAACGAAACAAGGGCACGTGTTTTCCATCAAACTTGGCCACTTCAAAGTTCAAACATTGGAATTGAGCATTTGAAGCAATCCTGGAATGATTTCCTTCACAAGCTTGCGGCGAAGTTTGCACTGAATGATTACCAAGAATAATAAAATGATCCTGTGCCTTTAAAACAACCAGAAATCCGTATATCTTAATAATATCTTGGATTCTGCACATCTAGCAATGCTTACCTTACAATCCAGTCATAATTCAACTGCATTAGCAGAGAGTTAGATTCAAGCCTAAAATTTGTGCATCAAATTTACCAATATTTCGCCTTGCTACAAAACTGTCAGAAGTCAGCCAAAACTTCTGGCCTTGGATCACAACTAACGCTATTCATGCTGGACAAGAAAATAGAAAAGCGTAGTTCTATGGTAACAATAACTATTAAAAGAAAAATAAGATCTCCCGTGGCAACCATCCTAAGCCAAGGTTACCATGGACATCTCATGCTAAAGAATTTCGATGTTCTTCACCAGGTAAATTGCCAACACACTTGAACCCCTCATTTCCAATGTTCTCTGCTATTTTAGACAACTCGGGAGCTGCTGCCTCAGCTGAGGTATCCACGTCCATATTGCCAGCATCAGCACTTAATCCCAATGTACCTGATTCCTTTTCTGAGTTCTTATCCTCAGAATCACTTTCACCAGAAATGCTCTCATTATCTGGAGTATGAGGAGAGTGCCCACCAGTTTCTTCAGTCCTCCCACCAGCTTCTGCCGTATTTAAGTCTTCAGGTAGCCATTGTTGTAATGGAATCGCATTACTAATGACTCGTCCGGTTCTCAACCGCTCTCTGTAATCCTCCATTTCTATCCTGTACCTTTCTTTATCTTTCGTTGCCTTTTCCTGATAAACCTGTAGCATAGAAAAGGTGAACAAATTGAATGAGTTAAGATTGGCAGCCAAAAAGAGCAACAGGAAGAGAAAGAGAGAACAGTGTAACAGGTTAAGTTAATAAGTTTGGAACATGTTTCTTACAGTTTTTTCAGATTCCTTTAGCTTATTCCATAGTTCACCAATCATCCTACTAATCTCCCTATCCTTCCCTGGGTGAAGGGGCTTCAATCTTGCATGCTGCTCAGCAAAGAAGAAGTTGTATCCGCTTCTATTAGGTTTGGGATGTGCAGGATCTCTTCTCTTTATCTCACTTTTCTTTCTGCGACGGCGCCGTTGAATACCTGACGTAGGTCGAGTATTGCTACTGTTGTTGGCAGCAACAGTAAAATGTTGTGATGCTTGGCATGATTGGTTCTGTGGTGCCTGGTAAAGAACCCCCTTAAGCTTCTCTGAGCCTATAGTCACAGTAACAAGATAACCACTCTCGAATTTCCCATCAATTACTCCTATTACTGGAGAGCTACCAGATGATGCTGACCTAGCTGCAATTTTTAACATTAAAAAGGCTTATATAGCAAACCTAATAGGAATCAAATATGATTGAAACATTAGTTTTGATGTTGCATGAAATGGACGTAGCTAACAAAACAAACTGGATGATTAGATATAAATGCATCTGCAATGTAACTTATTATGATGTGTACAGCCACTTCTCACGCGTTGTTGCACATAAAAATTCATGAAAAAATAATTTGATACTATAATAAGTTATCCAATTTAGAAAGACAATGGTTAAAAAGAAAAAGGTAAAGAGAAAAACAAGCATTTTTATTTAGGGTACTATGGTATGTAACAAACAATCTGTGAATAAGAAATGGCCATAGTTGCCTTGCATTGAATCACTAGAGATTCGGCATATCACAAGTAAAGACTGTTGAGATACTAAAAGTTGTAAATAGATTATACTTAGATATAGATAGTCTGTAAATAGAACAGATAAGTTTGAAATCCCTTAAATTAAGATATTACATTAGATAGCTTTAGATAACTTTCCAGATTTAAATTCCTGCTTGTAATGTGTATATTCCTATTCAATATATGAGAATATAGGAAAATTCTTTCCCACATGATATCAGAGCCATAGGGCTTCTTTTTCTAGGATTTGTCCTTTGAGCAGCCTTCATTGCTGCACTACTGAAACCCTATTTTTTTATTCTTCTCTTGTGTGTTCCAGCCTTCATCGCAGCATTCCTCCTTACCTCTCTTGTGTGATTCTCATTAAGGTAGCCTTAATTGCTACAATATCGTCTTCTTAATCAAGTCAACCTCTCAAACCTCTGTCTCCACCAGATCTAACCCTCCAGAAGAATTCGACACCATTCAAAAAATTGGAGATTTACAAAATATTCAGGGTTCCTATAAGCTTAATGGGAAGAACTATCTCAAATGGTCTCAATTTGTCCGTACATACCTCAAGGGCAAAGGGAGACTTAAGTCATCTTCTTGGAACAAGACCGACTAAGGATAACCCAATGTTTGAAGCATGGGATAAGGAGGATTCCATGATTATGTCCTGACTATGGGATTCTATGGATACCATGATCAGTGTCACATGCATTTTTTTGTCATCGCAAAGGAGATTTGGAACTACATTCGTCGCACATACTCGAAGGCTCGTGATGCTGCTCAAGTGTACGAGATCAAGATCAAAACTGCAACTGCTAAGCAAGGAGATAAATCTGTCACGGAATATGCAAACTTGCTACAGAATCTGTGGCAAAAACTTGATCATTATCGAGTTTTTGAGATGAAATGCCCTAAGGATGCTGTCATCTTGAAGAAGTTCATTGAAAAAGACCGTGTGTATGATTTTTTGGCTGGGCTAAATGCTGAATTTGATCAGGTCAGGATCCAAATCCTTGGAGAAGAGGACACTTTGTCTCTAGAAGGACAATCTCATTGATTCGAACAGAAGAGAGCCGAAGGAGTGTTATGCTTAAACCAATAACTATGGAGGGTCAACCTTATTAGCAAAAATTGATCATCAAGGCAAAGGAAAAAGTGATCTATCTAAGCATTCTGGTAGAGAAAACCAAGGGAAGGAGAATAAGGACAACCTCTAGTGCACCCACTGCAAGAAACCGAGGCATACAAAGGAGACATGTTGGAAAATACAAGATAAACCACCAAGTCGATAATGGGGAAACCGTGGGGGACAACAGAGGTCCCAAGCACATATGGTAGATCAGCCCAAAGTTGAGGAAAATTCAAGAACAATGGAATTAAACAGTGAAGTAATTGAGAAGCTGAGAAGCTTGTTAGGGACTATTGAAAAACCTTCTAAGACTTGTTCTTTGGCTCTTTCAGGTAAACCTTTACTCCCTATTTGCATGAATGCCTCAGAAAATCTTCATACCAATTCTTGGATAATAGACTCGGGTGCTACAGACCATATGACACCCACATCTGAACTCTTTCATACTTATACCCCATGCCCAAGTAATAAAAAGATTGTAGTGGCCAATAGCTCTCTAGTTACAATTGCAGGTTTCAGAGATATACACATCACACCTACCCTTATTCTAAAAAGTGCTCTCCATATTAAAACTGTCGGCTAGCCTACTTTCTATTCAAAAGTTTACCCATGATCTTAAATGTTATGCTACTTTCTTTCCTTCTCACTGTGCTTTTCAAGATCAGGTCCCGGGGAGGAGGATTGGACTTGCTAAGGAAAGTGGTGGCCTCTACCTACTTAAATTGCCTCAAAGAGTTAGGAGCAACCTATCTTTGTCATTTCTCAGTTCCTCAAATAAAGATACCATTTGGCTATATCATCTACGCCTATGTCATCCATCTTTTAAAGTTTTAAAGGTCATGTTTCCTCATTTGTTTCAAGGATTAGATATTTCTAAATTTCATTATGATGTTTGTGAATTTGCAAAAGATACTCGAGTATCTTTTCCAATTAGCAATAAAAAAAAGCTCTCATCCTTTTCATTTGATTCATAGTGACATATGGGGTCCCTCTATTATACCTAATGTCTCTGGGGCTCATTAGTTTGTATCCTTAATTGATGATTGCACTCGGGTAGCATGGCTCTTTCTTCTTAAACAAAAATCTGATGTTAGCCTTGTTATACCTAATTTTCACTCTATGATTCAAAACCAATTTGAGGTTAAAATAAAAAGCTTTAGGACAGACAATGCCACAGACTACTTCAACCAGACTTTGTCACCTTTCTTTCAATCACAGGGCATTATTCATGATTCATCATGTGTTAACACACCTCAACAAAACGAGGTAGCAGAAAGAAAAAATGGGCACTTACTCAACACCACCCGAAAAAATGGGCACTTACTCAACACCACCCGAGCCTTACTCTTTCAAGGAAATGTCCCTAAATCCTATTGGGGAGAGGCAATTCTTACAGCCATATACATGATAAATAGACTTCCATCACGTTTGTTAAACAACAAAAGCCCCATAGAAATTCTTAATAGCTTCTACCCAAACTTCAAAACCTCAAATGGCCTCACACCTAATGTATTTGGATGCACCGCCTTTGTTCATGTTCATAACCAACAAAGAGGCAAACTAGACCCCCGAGCCATCAAATGTGTCTTCCTTGGCTACTTTCCTATTCAAAAAGGATACAAGTGTTAAAATCCGTAATCTAGGAAATTTTATATCTCTACAGACGACACCTTCATAGAAAATACACCTTTTTTCTTCAAATCCTCTCTTCAGGGGGAGATTTCAACGATGGAAGATAGCACTTACAAGTCCTTCGAACCAATTAAAAATCTTGACCTTCCTCCTACTCCAGCTCGTAGTGTTGAAACAACCGAGCCATCTAAACCAATTACATCTGAGTTCCCCAATTCTGCTTCTATACCTATGTCATCACATGTCCCAACCAGCATTACTCAAGTGTATTCAAGGACGAAGGTCCTTCTAGAACTGACACAGGTCCAAGAATCCAACTCAAACTTTGGAAATAAAATCATGGTAAGATCTGACTCACCACAATTTTTTGAACCTATTGCTGTTAGGAAAGGAACTAGAGAATGCACTAAATGACCACTTTATCCTCTATCTCACCATGTTTCTCTTAAGCACCTGTCACCAACCTACCAAAACTTCATTGTGAGTTTAAATACCATCACTATCCCTAACACTGTTTCTGAGGCATTGTTAAAAAGGGAATGGAGGGATGCTATGAGCAAGGAGATGAATGCATTGGAAAAGAATAGAACATGTGAGATTGTTGATAAACCGAAAGGAAAAAACATTGTTGACTGTAAGTGGATTTTCACACCCAAATATAAGGTTGATGGATCTCTTGAGATATATAAGCTAGATTGGTGGCCAAAGGGTATACTCAAACCTATGTTATTGATTATCAAGAGACTTTTGCCTCAGTTGCAAAGATGAACACTGTGAGAATTCTTTTATCATTGGTTGCCCACTTTAACTGGCAGCTCCTACAATATGATGTTAAGAATGCATTTCTCCATGAAGACTTAGATGAATTAATCTATATGAACATCCCACCAGGATTTGAGGGAGACACGGGTAACAAAGTTTGCAAGCTAAGGAAGGCCCTTTATGGATTAAAACAATCTCCTAGATCTTAGTTTAGGAGCTTTGCAAAAGTCATGAGGGAGTCTGGGCATAAACAAAGGTACTTCCTCGGTATTGAGGTAGCATATTCCACACAAGGGATTTTTATATCTTAACAGAAGTATGTGACTAATTTGTTAGTAGAAACAGGGAAGATTGGGTGTAAGCCAGTCTTTACACCAATGGATCCAAACCACAAGTTAGGAGAAGCTAAAGAAGAACCAGTTGTTGATAAAAGGATGTATCAAAGACTAGTTGGTCGACTCATATATCTTGCTCACACTCAACCAGACATAGCATACTCGCTAAGCATGACCTGTCAATTCATGCATGATCCAAAAGAGCCTCATCTTCAAGCTGCTTATAGTGTGCTACATTACTTGAAAGGCAGTCCGAGAAAAGGAATTTTGTTCAAGAAAAACAATACTCCTCTAGAAGCTTACACCAATGCTAAATATGCAAGTTCCATAGTGGATAGAAGATCAACTACAAGTTACTATACATTTCTTGGAGGAAATTTGGTAACGTGGAGGAACAAGAAGCAGAATCTAGTGGCAAGGTCATCTACAGAATCAAAATTTAGGGCTATTGCTCAAGGATTGTGTGAACTACTCTGGCTAAAGATTATTCTAGATGATTTGAGAGTCAAATAGGACAGCCTACGAAACTCTGTCATGGCAATAAGTCAGCCATCAATATTGCTCATAATCCTATACAACACGGTAGGACAAAGCATATTGAGATTGATAGACATTTCATTAAAGAAAAATTGGAAGAAGTGTTAGTGTGTATGTCCTATGTTCCATCAGAACATCAAGTAGCTGATGTTTTAACAAAGGGGGCTGAACAGTTCAAGTTTTCATGATCTTATATACAAGCTGGGAATGGAAGGCATCTATTCCTCAGCTTGAGGGGGAGTGTTGAGATACTAAAAGTTGTAAATAGATTATACTTAGATATAGATAGGCTGTAAATAAATAAGATAAGTTTGAAATCCCTTAAATTAAGGGATTACATTAGATAGTTTTAGATAACTTTCCAGATTCAGATTCCTACTTGTAATGTCCTATATATGGCTATATACTCCTATTCAATATATGAGAATATAGGAAAATTCTTTCCCACAGACTAATAGTTGCATCTAATCCTTGAGAAACCACTTCTTTGGCATTTTTGGAAAAATTATCAAGATGGGTAAAAGAGACTTTCCATGAGGGTAATCTCCCTCCTACTTTGCAAAATTATGTCAAAAGGAAAATAACAAATGTGAATTTAACCAATTAGGAGTTCCTTTATCCTCTGCTCAAGCCTAATCCAATTGTGAATGTTTTTAATGGAATATATGAGGGTATAATGTTTGATCGAAAAAAATAGAGGAACCTCCACCAAGCTCTATAGTGTTTGTCTTTTGTTGTTGAATTGTTGCTGCTTGATATTCCGGTGATGGTTGAACAGTCACTTGTGCCGGAACTTGTGCCATAAATGGGCTCTGCAAGGAAGCTACAGAAAGAGAATTAGAATGTAAACATTGCAGAATTTTCACTGAATGAGTATCAAGAGTTCAATGTCCAAACCAATTGATGCAGGGGCCCATCCGCCAGCTTTAAAGAAATATAGTTGCTCATAATGGTAAAGCAGGGAACCATAATACTTGCGTAAAACAAAAGATGCATTTGTTGCAGTGGATGGGAAGTTAAAAATTGCGGTAACTTCTTTCCATCTTTTCTCTTTTATAACCTGCAAACACAATTGACAAGCATGGAACGGCCACTGTATTAATTCACGGAAACTTTGCTATCATGTTAAAGAAACAATACTGCAGAGAATCTCATTTTCTATGAGAACAGGAGAACCTGCCCTTTGCAGCAAAAGAGCATGCGATTGGTGTGCGGCCATCACGGTTATCAATGAATTAGTGCAACAAACGATTATAAACAGTTGAGATAAACTGCTAAACCAAATCATCTGCTTTTCTGATGCAAGAACTACAGATTACAATAAATGATTGTTCCAAATAGGGGAAATCTGAAAGCAATAATCTCAACTAGGCACTTAGACCTTGCATCTCTTTATGTTTCAGTTCATAATTGCAAAATTAACTACTACAGTCATAGACTTTCCATCATGCCTTCGAGATGTGAGAATGGGGTATTGATCCCATGGCCGGGGGGATAATTACTGTTTATATCATCAGAAGTTAGAAAACATGAGACCTCTATGCCAAAAGAATCAATGAAGTGTGATTTCATCCCCATCATCTAAGGTCAGTCTTCTTCCAAATCCATGAAATTTCAACAAGTAAAATAGCCCATAGGGTATATAGTAAAAATCAGACACTAGATGTGAATACACCATTCTATTATCAAATTTGATACTGCAACTTATTAGAAGAAAAAAGAGTACAGCTTTCAAATGAAAAAGTTTACACTCAAGTAGATAGACTACACACTACGCACAGCTACAATGGCCCCTGCAACTAATGCCCAAATATACCAGGGTACATCAGGAAGTGGAAATGCTAAGATGAAGGTCCAAGAGTCGAAGAAACTATCTATTATTAGAGAAATCAAGCAGAATGGAACAAAGTATGAAAGTTACATTTGTGACTTATTTGGACAAGAAATTATATACACCAACTAGGATTAGTTAAGCTCTATGAGATCCATATCAGAGTTAAGACTCCACCTCATTCTTACCGGATATATTGACAACATAAATTTGTCTGCACAAGAAAGTTAGTGTATGAATTGAAGAGAATTGCAGGCTTGAAATCATCCAATCCATTTTTATGAACATACAATCAAACCATTAAGGAAGATACAAATAAAATATATATATAAAGGAATGAATTTAAGTACATAGTCCCATTACCTTTTCTATACCACCGCGAGAAGTTACCTCCACAAAAAGACGATGCAAATCCAATTCTCTCCCCCCAATAATGGGAATCCTAGAATTTTAATATGCAATGCATTATAAAATAAAGAACAGGTTAAACATCAGATAAAGCAAATCAGTTCAAGTAACAACACTGAAAGAAGGCCTCTGCAGCCCCTGAACAACAGCAAATGTTATCTTTGTATCTGAGAATTCGATTACAACCGTGGAAAATTAACCCAACCACAGATAGCTGATCCATTATGAGAAAACAACAACTTTTCAACTGAATTTGTGCAATCTTTAGATTAGTTAACTAATTTGAACTAATCCAAAGGAAAACCGCCCTCAGCCAACACATACTTCTGACTTTTTCTAGTCAATTGGAAAAAGATAAGCATCCTCTTTTGTCATATTTCCACTCCCTAAATCCAAAATGTTGAAGAGTCATCAGGAGTTTCAACAGAGTGATAACCAAATATAAAAGGTCACTATCACAAACACAGCTATGGTGGAGTTCATTCAGGAAAATGGGCCAGGACACATCAACAATATCTATTCCAATGACAATGTGTGTATGCCCACTTCATGCCATTATCCTGTCATCTAAAATGAAAAAGAAGATCCATAAATGGAATTACTGATAACCTATATGATAGTCGAGAAATCAGAATCACTGGAAGGGAACAACTGCAAAAGTTCAAACACAAGCAGCAATCTTCATAAGACATGGAGCCTTAATAATTAAAATAGCTCCACAGAATCACAACAAGGCTTCAGGACCTTTATGGCAAACCAATTCCTCCATAGATTTGATGGTTGATGTACAAAAAAAATGTTGAAATTGATATCTCAAATAAGCAATTGTTAATGACTTCAAAGATTGAGAAAAGAAAACATATTGCTTTAACAAGGTCGAGGCCCCGCCTATATTACTAGTGAAGGACACACGTATCTTGGTTTAAGCTTTCAAAGGACATAATATGTAAGATCATTAAGGTTGTTCTATCCTCACTTTAATTCTCAAAGGACCACAGACATTTTCCACTGGTATTGAAAACTTCACCAGAACCTGTCTCCGTAAAGCATACAAGTCATTGAAGAAGGAAATCTCAATTGGAAACTTCACGGTTTTACATTGAGCCCGGACAACAAGGCTAAACTTGGGAAAACTTTTATTACTACATTTCACTCGAAGCTTTTCTTATGCAACCCCATAAGAGCCAAGAACGAGAAACGTTTTCAAATTTTCAATTTCATGATGTTCACAAAACAGTTAGTACTCCAAACCTGAACTACACTAACATGAAGTATCCAAACCTCGACCGAACTAACATGAAATTTTAACAGGTACATTATCTGTATACCCTCCATTGATAACAAAGCCAGCTGTCCGGCAGATGCAATTTAACTAAGATAACCTAATAGCAACTTAATGGGATAAGACTGGAATTACTTCCAAAGCTAAATTGCAATAGGAGACAACAGCCCTACTAGAAACTAAAGAGAGGCCTCGACTAAAGTATATACATCTAAAACAATAAACCTTACTATTTCCTTTTCTTGAAACCAAAACCAGAATATCAGAAACAGTTTTCACTGTGTGGTTTACTATTTATAAAGCACCCCTGACAGCATAAAGCCATAAGCAATTCAATTTACTATTTTCTTTTCTTGAAACCGAAAATAGTTCAACTGTCGAGCTAGTGTTATAAACCAGAAACGAAGGATATTAAAAAGCTTACATGAACTTGGTTCCCATAGAAGCATGAAGCTTCTCCAAGGTAGATATAAAGAGTTTTGGGCTGGCTACAACATCCTCGTATCCCGCCAAAGGTGCGGGATATTGAAGATTTTTCATTCCTAATTCTTTCATCTGCAATGTGTTCTGCTTAGCAGAAGGACTTGATGCCATAGCCAAGTCCTCTTCGTGAAGCCAACAACACTACTCTGTCTTTTCCCGCATTAGCATCAAGTAGCTTTGTTCAATCAAATTCTGGTGATTAGAGAATAATATTAAATGAAATCCACAAGAAGGAGAATTTGGAAATCATGCAGAAGTCAGTAAAAATTGAAGGGAAAAGCCATAAAGTCCAAAACAAAGACAGAAGAGACAGTGACAAACCCATCAAAGAAAAGGTTGGGTATGATTTATTAAGCATCCCAGCTATTAAAATGAGGATGCAGGTTGCAGTTGTGACAGGATTGAAAAAATAACATGACGAGGAAAAGGTAAAGACTTTGATGTGCATCAACTGATGTAATAACTCCGATTCGAAGCCCAAGAAAAGAGAGCGTTAAGTTATAGCTGTCATGAATCCCTTCTATAGTACGAAGGATGTAACAGCAAACAGAACCCATCAGGGCTTAGTCTCAGACTTTTTCGAAACACACAGAGCACAAAAAAGGTGACAACCTTTTACACTCTCTCTTTCTCTCCCCGGTGGCAGCACAGCAGGCAGGCCTATAACGTATCTATTTATATGTTTGATTGCCCAACTTTCTAAAGTTACATGCATCGATAAAGAAATGCACGTTTATGCATAGGAAAGGAGGCTCGTTAGTCGCTAACCTTGTCCTTCTTCTTATCTTATGCAAATCTGAATACCTGACACTGTTGCAGAGCAAAATGGTACATACAAAAGATATGCATAAGATACTAAATGTTTGTGGGGGCACTGAGTCTCTCAAGAGCAAATACAAGAAAAAAGAAGCACTAAACAAGCCCAAAAAGAAGAAACCAAATCCTACGTTTACCTAAAAGACCCACTTTAGATGTCAAGAGAACTGGCATACCATTGGTAATCCTCCCTCTCCCTCATTTCATAAGCACCTTATTTCATTACCTTCTCCCTAATGTTTCCAAATTATCTTATACACAAAAAGAAACCCAGATGCAGAAATGAAAAAAAGCTGAGTTTTTTTGAACTAATCTTTTTTTTTTTTTGAGAAAATGGGATTAGACCTGTCCACTGAACAAAAATTTAAAAAAAAAAAGATCCAATCCAAGCTTTTTTTTTTGTATTGATTTTAGTTTTAATGGGGAGTAGTAGACAATTCTATCCCCACGAACCACCACCCCAAATTTCAAGTCCAAGAGGGTTGGATTTGGTATTTTTGTAAATAAAAAATTATCTTAAAGGATAATTATTGCAACAAGTGGATGAAAAACGTGACGTTTCAATGCAGTAAATGGGAAGTTATTGCCAAAATCAGAACTTAGTGCATTGAATTGAATTGGTGATGTGTTGTGCGCTTGAAACGCCACATCTCTATCGTCCTTTCCTTAATGCACTTAATATGTTGTATTTATGTAATACAATAATTCCAAAAGGAGAAGATAAGATCCAAGAAAAAATGAAAGGGTGAGAATTGTGGGAGAGATATGAGCGCCGTAACATTAGCTTTTGCTTATTCATTTTAGAATAAGTCCGCTAACTTATTCTCCTTTTTTAGTATTTTTAATGCTTTATTATTTTTCTTTTAAAAACAACTACTATTTATAATTTAAGATACAAGGGCCTTGAAGTAAATATGATCAGATCATTGTGTTTGTGTTTGTGTTTGTGTTTATCCTTCTTTTGTTGTTCAAAACTTTATCTTTTGACAAAGTTCGTTACGTGTTTTATTATACAATGAAATGAAAATATTATACAATCGGAATCTTAGGGAGCAGGTGAGTTGGTAAGGGAAGAGACTCTCCTGATTTAAGTGAAGTCACGGGTTTAAATCGTTTTCATGTATGCAGCCGTTTAAAACTTGAAACTATAATTTTACCTCCTGCAAGGGACCTACCCGATTCGAACAGAAATTAATATAAAAGTGAATAATTTAAAGGTACATTCTCATAATTAAAACCCTCTTAAAATATCTTGTGAGTAACTAAAAAGATACAACCGGCTCAAATTAAATTTTAGAGGGCATTTAAATAAATTGAGGCTCACTTTTCGTGGTTTGCCTTTTTGATCTCGAATGTCCATGTTTGATGTGTTCCTCAAGCATTCTTTAAGGTTTAAATATGTGTTAATAACTTGATATCATGGATCGCAGATTTTAAAAAACACGCATACAACGTTTTCTGAATTTCAATTATAACACAAGGACAGTGGTCCTTAAATTTATTTAATGCTAGGAGGTTGAGATACCAAACATTAAAAAAAGTTATAATTAAAGTTGAAATGTGAGAATAAAATATATTAATATAAAATTTTAATTTAAAAAATGATATATTTAAAAGAAACTTATCTCTACAAACATAATTTCATGAAACATAACAAGATTTAAAAATTCATCGAACTCATAATTATTCATTCACATTCATAATTCTATTCTCATACAAAGACAATGAATATCGACCTTTGTCCCTAGCTCTCGAATGAGGAAATGTTTCTCAAATGGAAACTCCTTACTTTTATATGTCTCTTTTCCAAACTTTATATCTTAGTTTTCTCGAACGTGATGATATTTTGTGAGAAGAAAACTTATTAGACAGAGACAAAACTTTAATATATTTTTTAAAAATAGGCAAAAGGGTCAAATTAGACCCAAATGTTTTCAACAAAATTGTATTTACACTTTAACATTTTAACTCTTTTAAAAACAACATACAAATATATTGAATGTTTAACTTGAATTTACTTATCTACTCCTAAACAAAATCTTCAGAACCTACATATGAAAATTTAAGATAGATATAGTGATCATCAAATAACTTTGTACCAACTTCCTTGTAATTTATCACGATATTTATGATCTAATTTGTCACTCTCAATTATCATCTAGATAATGAACTTTAAACTTATCTCATCTCTAATGATCACAAATCACAAAGCCAAGCTCTAATATGTCTTACATGTTCCTGATTTATATCCATAAATAAATATATATATATATATGCAAAATAAACAAATATATTTAACATTCTTATTTAAATATAACATTACAACAAATGAAGATATAAAAAGAAACGTTTCTTATTATATTTCAATATCTGCGTAGGCCTAGTGACTTGACATTTTGAATATACACATCTCAAGAAATTGTCTTTGTCATTGGGTTTGACACCATATATTGTGTAGATATATACTTCATATTTACTTATCCTCATGTTACTATATCTTTCATGTGATTGTAATTGGTATCTATACGCTTAGTTTTACAATAAGATTTGGGATCGTCGAAGTCATACATCTTCTTGTACTGTTGTTGAAAATGCTATAAATTCAGTTTCCATTATAGATAATGCAATGTTAGATTGTTTCTTACTTTTCCATCATATTGCTCTATTATTGAGGTTAAAAAAAATCTAGAGGTAGATTTTCTTTTCTTCAAATCTCCTCCCCAATCTACATTTGTATACCCTTGTACATATAAATCATTGTCTTGAAAACATAATGAATAGCCTATGTACCTTTTAGATACCTCAAAATCCTATTTACTACTTTCTATATAGTAGCCCATTCTTATACTTAAGAATTTAAATTTTAGATTGAATCATCATATGAGAATTCATGAAGTGCATTTCATTTGCATACATCACATTTACATATACACGTGAATTATGATCTAGGGACACTGTAAAAATAGTACATGTACTCACTGATATATCCCAAGGTATGAAGATCTTAAATGATTATGACGTGCTTGTTTGTTGATTATGTCTTTAATTTTGTTTGTTGAATTATAATTAGTGAATTAGGAATTTATTGTTCTAATTGAGTGATTGATAAAGTGATATGTGCATTTAAGAAAAGTATTAAAAGGGCAAGATAAAAGGACACATGGGAATTTGGGTGAATGAGCCCATGAGATGGTGACATGTGACATCAATAATAGAATGACAATTGGCTTGAATAAAAGAGTGACAAATGGAGGTATAGTTGAGTGGCATATGGCCTAGAGATTAAACGACAAATGGACTAATAAGGGAGTAACAATTGGGCGTGTAGGAGAAAAACACATAGCTTGGCTCTTAGCCTGACACTTGGCATGACACATGTCTATCTTTTTCACCACACACCTTACCCACGTTTCTTACTTTTGTAAGATCACCATCTTTCAAGTTTTGGACTATCGTTTCTCCTTCTTTCCTCCCACTTATGACACTTTTACACAATCCTTAAAAACCTTAAAGTTTTGCTAAAATTTCGTAACCCTCATCTCATAAATTGAAACCCTTTAATCCCATCTTGTTCTTAATGTATGTTTGATGCTTGGGAGACTTGCTTAGCTTGTTGATTGAGGAAATCTTGAGACAAACAAGTAAGTATTTGATTAACTTATTGAGTTATATGTGAGCATAACATCCACAAAGATTGGTTAGGGATGAATTGCATGTAAGGTTGATGATGAGATGTGCTTGAAATGTAATGAATGAATTGGTTTTGTTTTGATGTATGGAAACCCTAGGTTAAAGATTGTTTTGAGAATTAATTAGAATGAGATTAGAGGTATGTTGAAGATGAATTTATGCTAAAGAAAGATGCTAATGTTATGTTCTTAAAATGAAAAAGAAATAGGGTGTAACATGTAAGATAGTAAATGAAAGCATCTGTTTGATTGATGATGTCTAAGAGATAAATTGTTTATGAATTATCAATTGAATGATTTTGGCTTGGAGTTTGAGATGAAACGATGAAAAATTGAAGTAAGTATAAGTGAGGTACAGTTGAAGAACTATCATGAAGGAGTTAAAGCTTGGGAGAAAATTTGAAGAAAAAGGAAGGTGGGTCTCGAATCACATATCCCACGATCATGGAAATTGTATGGGTCCTTCCCACAATCGTGGAAATGCTTGGCAGAAAAGAGAGATTATGTTCTATTTTCTGGTTGAGTCATATAAGGATAAAACAATACACATTGATAATTTTATACTTGATTAGGGCTTAAAATAAGCTTAGTTTGATGTTGAATCGATTGATTAAGTGTTTGACGAGTTTAGGTTCTTCAATGATGCTATAATTCAATAAATGAGTTGTTTGATATCAATGCATATAAATTTGGAAAGTATGAGATGTCAACAGTATAAGAATGTTCTTATGAACACAAGCTAAGATGAATGAGTGAGTAAGACTTGTGTATAAGGTTACATACCGGGGATAGTCAATTAAGCATGCAATGAACATAACACATATACATGGGTAAGATTGAGCACTTGTTTGATTAAATAAGTTAGTAATGTGTAAATATGTGTGTATTGTATGATATAGAAGCACAAATTGGCCGACAACATCCAGACATTCCCAGATCGTCAAGGCAATAGCTAATCTGGAGTAAACTATGAGTAACCTAGATGTGTGAAAACGTATATCCCATTACCTTAAAGACTGCTTTAGACTATAACTTGATTTTAATAACTAACACACTTTATGTTCTTATCTTATTGTTTGAAACCTATAGTTTGTTTTATATAGATTTTTTCTTCTAATTTTCAATTTAGAATAGCATTTTTACATCCATTTTGATGTAATTCAAGATCTAAATTGACTATTAGCCAAGATTAGATGAACTAAAGCAATTTTCATAACAGATAAAAATGTTTCGTTATAGTTGATTCCTTCCTATTATGTATATCATTTCACCACGAGGTGTGGTTTGTATCTTTCGATATTTCCATCAACATTTCATTTTATTTAGAACCCATTTGTTTCCAATATCTTTACGCCTATTAGAGAGATCAATCAAGTCCTATAAGAGCCTCGTGTACAGTCCTTGGCTCATCATCTTCTTGTAAGATAATCATGTAAATTTTACCTTCTATTTTCAAATGATGTAGGGGATGAATCCTTGATTACTGCGTCATAAATGAGGTTCATCAGAAACAAATTCATGAATTTTCCAATTACTCCCACTTAGGTCAGATATCATAAGTAGATTTTAAGTAGGTTGGAATGTGAATTGATTTTGAGTAAATTCTTTCATATCCAGATTACTCCCACTAGGTTGAAGTTTCCCATCTTGATTTCTTATATCAAAATTATACTTATCAAGAGTCTCATGCAGAAATAGGTCTTTTCCTATCTTATCTTACTTCAAAAAATCATTTTCTAAAAATGTTACATCTCGTGATTCAAATTCAATTACACCTTCATTACCCTGTTCACCTATGAACACATACCCCTTTGAATGTTCTAAATATCTAATAAAGATACCTTTCTTCTCTCTTGGGCCTAGTTTCCCATATTTATGAGATATATCATGGACTTAGGCAACACATCCCTAAAGTCTAAACGTTGTCATATCAAGTCTTCTACTTGTCTATAACTAATATAGAGTACTTATAACTAATCTTGTATGTACTTGATTAAGTATATAAGTGATTGTTAGCAATTCATCACTCCAATAAGTGATTAGAAAATTTACTTGCATCATCATAGACCAAATCATTTCTAGTAGTGTTATATTATGTCTTTCTACTACATTGTTTTGTTATAGGGTTCTAGTTTCTAGTAGCGTTATATTATGTCTTTCTGCTACATTGTTTTGTTATAGGGTTCTAGGAATAGTCAACTGTTTGTCTATTTCTTTTTCATTACATAATATTATGAACATATTAAACAAGTACTCTTGTCCTCGATCAATTTGGAATGCTTTTTTCTTCCTTTCTTATTGATTCTTAACTAAATCCATGTACTTCATGAAACAACTTAGTGCTTCTAATTTGTGAGAAATCAAATAGACATGATCATACCAAGTATAGTCGTTTATGAAAGTAATAAAATACATAACCCCACGTCTTACCCTTATATTCATTGGACCACATATGTTATAATGAACTAATTTTAATGGGTACGAAGCTTGTGTCCCTTTCTAAAAGATTTTCTAACCATTTTTACCAATTAGACAATATTCACACATAGGTAAATCAATTTAATTTAACCAATAAGACATAGTCTAGCATGCCATAAGGCTGCATCATTGTTAGAAGTACTAGACGATGTCATTAAACTATAATTAATATTATTATTAGGAGCCATAACATCCAGTACAATAAAATCATCAAACATAAAACAAGATCATAACAAATGGTTCCAGGGTACAAATCTATTCCATCACTATAGAAGTTTACATTAAAACTAAGTTTGATTATCATCAACATAGAAAGAAGATTGTGTTGAATCTATAGAGTATACAACACTTTATGTAGGATTAGGGCTTGACCAACATGCATGTCCAATTTGCTTGTGCCAATCCCTTGTATAGCCATTTTAGAATTATCACCTATATAAAGCCATTTCGTTCCATATGAGATCTTTTGGAACTCCATGAAGTTATCTCTATGCTTCACTGCATGATTGGTTATTCTTAAGTCTACAATTTACAAAGAATGTGATTCAGTTAGAAAAACATAATAAGAAAGATTCATTAAACGAATGTTTGTACTATAACGTTGTACCTTTTTAGGCTCATTGCAATCATGAGCAAAATGACCCTTATTGCCATAATTATAAAACTTGACACATTTCATATTTCTCTTCTTGAAGGGATGCTTACCCTTTCCATGTTAATTCCTATTAGCCTTGAAGTCCTGAGTAAAGTGGTGGTGTCTCTTATTCTTTATCCTCTTATACCTAGCATAATGCTTGCGCTCCTTGTTCACAACCTCATGTAAGCTAGAGCCAACTGCATATACCTTGTAAGACATCTTTAAAGCTTTTAAACGCTCTTTTTCTAATATGAGATGCCTCATATCATCTTACATGGTCTTGATGCTCTCATTATGAGTTAGATGCATCTTCATGTGCTCTCAACTTTAAGGCAAAGAGTGAATTATAGCTTACACTTATTGCTCATCGGACAATTCATGAATAACTTCCCTTAACTCACTTATCATGTTTGACCTTTATCATAAATGTTTTTGCATTGAATGATTTGGGCACTTCTTATATGTATCAAACTTTATAATGAATGACCACATCTTGGCCCCAAATCATGTAACTAATTTAGACCATGTTTCCTTAATAGTTTCATATTTTTAGAGCTTACGTATGATGTCATCATCCAGACTGCTCGACATTTTAATACAAATGAATGAGTTCTTCTTTTTATATATCTCATATGCATCATGGTCCCCTTTATGTTGGGCCCAATTTTCCTCCTTAGGAACATCTATAGTTATATCTAATGTCTCAAAAGCCTCTTACTCCTTCATCATATATTGAATTTTCATGCTCTAGATTTTATAATTGTCATCGTTTAGTTTCTCATCCTTATTGAGTTCAACCATAATGTTCTTCAAAGTAGTGGTTATTGTTAAAGCACTAAGTTTCTGTACCCCCCCTAATGTAGGGTACATA
Organism: Erythroxylum areolatum; assembly: GCA_024520975.1. Classification (NCBI taxonomy): domain Eukaryota; kingdom Viridiplantae; phylum Streptophyta; class Magnoliopsida; order Malpighiales; family Erythroxylaceae; genus Erythroxylum; species Erythroxylum areolatum. The sequence continues at coordinate 27,007,627 of JANIJH010000001.1, read as the reverse complement.
CCGAGACGACCGGGGGTCATTCCGATATATATCTTATGATAATGGTACTCTACATTCGATCACTACGTTCACTTCACATGACATCATATCATTATTCACTTATAAAGCATCAATAGAAAATCACAATATTTTAAAAACCTAACTTTTTCCTCATTTCATTGCACAAAACCAAAAGCCTACATTGTGTCTTTCAACCTTTACTACATGTACATCATCAACCTAGTACAAAAGTACTACATGAAAGAGAAAAATATATACAATCTATCTAAGCCGTCCAAAAATCCCAGCTAATTGACCTTTAAGCTATAACTTCTTTTGCCAAATCACAATCTACACAGCTGGTAGAGCCTCTCAGTAGCTAGAGTCGTCTCTTGATCCTGAAAATTATCATTGCAATTTTGGTGAATTTTGCGAACTCAATGAGGTAACCATCATTGATAGTTCACTCAATTCATGCAACACAATAATTCACATAACATATAATTCACAACTTTGCATAATGAACACATATCACATTTACATTTAAGAGCAAATCAATTTGGCATTTCAAACAATCCACATACTTGTTAAAAATGCATATGAAATGCTCATGAGATTCTTTTCCAATTGTTGCATTGTTGTGATCGAATGCCTAACTATCCCGTATTTATTTTGGATACCAGGCTCATTGCTAACTGTCCATTATCCGATGAAGATATAGGGCTCATTTTACATAGTGAGCCTTAGGCTCTTAATCACTTTCTGAGCTCGAGACTCTTTTTCACACTTTGAGCTTTAAGCCCTGATCAATGGCTACTTTGGTCACAACTGTCATTATCTGATTGTGCATTCATGTATGGAATGCATCTATCACATTCAATCATATTATGAAACACATAGTTCATCACATTCACATTCAAGCAGTATTTTAATATCCCATTCCAATATCACAGTCATCGGACTTTCATTGTTCGGAATCAACAATCAAAACACATTCATTCAATCATTTATAACATAATTTAAACAAACAAGTAATTAAGTGAGACCGTCTAGGTTACTCACAAGTTGCTCCCGAAGCTAATGCTTGGAAGTTCCGGCAACTTCTGGAGGTTGATGTTCCAGTTGCTCCTCTATATCAAACAATATACATATATATCACAATTTGCAAAATTATGAATGTTTAATAATGCACATGTATGAAATGAATTATATACAATACATGTTCATGACAATCCCGGGTATCTTTCCATCAATTTCATCACAGAATCATTCTCATATCAAAACTCATCTAAGTATAATTTCTACTTAGGTTCAGATCTTACTAAAACCATTAAAAACACAATTCATTTCTCATTGACTTACTCTCAGATTTTTCCAAGATACACTTTCTGGTCTACTGTTCACGTTCAATCAGAAAGTGAAAATGATGTAATTTGGTTACCCTCTTCTAGAAAAGTGTTTCTATATGTCTTATGTTTCTATTGACACCAAAATCACTCAATTTGGTTTAGTAATTTGGAAGATATGCCTCAAACTTTTTCGGACTGCTCTTATCCAAAACATTAGACTATAAACAACTTCCAGCCAGAAATTGAACATTTTAACAATTCAACTTCTTCATATGATTTGTAACCATATTTCTCTAGTTTACTCCAAATTAAAAATCATATCATTTGGAATTCTACAGATCCAAATATAATCAAAATACTAAAGTGTATTCAGTAAGATATTCCTATTCACACTGTTCCAACAGATTCCACACTTTCATTTGATTAAACATTTTCAAATCAATTCATAATGCTACAAATTTTTGTGGAGAGATAGAATAATATGTTAGGAATTTATTGGTTCAAGAATCAATTCATTTTGATGTTTAAAGAAGAAGCTATAGTGGAAAGAAGCAAGATGGTTCAGCTTGCACAATGCTCTCGGGTTTACAGAAAGTCACAGCCACTATTGGAGAGCATAGTAACTTGATGTGACAAATAAACATGAGTCTTGCAATTAAATCATGGGAGTGAGAGAGGAAAGTCACAAGGTTGCAGGAGTCATGGGCATGAGAGGAATATGAGTGTGCAAGAGTCATGGGTGTGACAGATAAAGACAAAATTTGGGTGAGAGCAAAAGTTAGACCCGTCTAACTTTTACCACTCAATCTCTCTCAATTCATTTCATATGGCTATGATTTTTGGTGAAAAGGTAGAGTAATGTCTTAAGAGTCCAATGATTCAAGTCTTATCTTATTTTGAGGTCGGACGAAAAAGATATTGGCAAAAAACCATCAAATGTTCATTACCCCTGAAAACTTCAAAGTCGCTATCGTGCATCCTATGAATCACCAAAGTCACCATCGTATTTAAACACGACCGTGCAAATACAATATTCTGAAAAAAGCTTCATTTTCACTGTACCTCAAGGTCACCGTCGTGCTTATGCACGACAATGCATTTCACCTAAATCCTCAAAAGTCATGCACAATTGTGCAATTCCACTTCTTCTTCTCCACCGAAATCTCAACTTCTAAATTCCATAACTTTTGATCCAGAACTCTAAAATTTTCAAACTTTATATCATGAAAAGATAAAAGAGAGATATACATCTTTCAATAAGACAACTTTGTCCAAATCCATCAAGATCAATACAATTTATTCATGGAAGTTTCAGATTAAAATTTTAACTCTCTTAACTATTCATTCCCAGTAACTTCTCAGATGACTTCCATTCACTAAAATCTAATACTTTAATTTTTATTTATAATCTTTCAACTCCATTTTATTAAACTCATTCACCGTAAATTCCTACTACCCCTAAATATGCAAATTTAATCAAATTCTCAAAATCATTAAAAAAAACAAATATCAGTATTTGAACTCTTCATGTTTTGCATTTTCAACTTTTATACATATTCTCTATTTTCTCTTCAACTTTCATTTATACACTCATTCCCATCTCAGATAATCATTTTACAACTATTCTTCAACTCAAAAATCATTTTCTAGATCATCTCTAAAGCTGTCATCTACTCACATATACACATACATATATATATAAGTGCACAGTAAAGAAACAGAGCATATCACCTTTTTATACTATAATTTTCTACACTAATCCCATTCATCATTTCATTTCTATTTCAAACTCCAAAAAATCATTTCTACATCACCTGATCACTAATAATCCATTAAATACTTAACAATACTATGTCCATATTTTCCCATCCTATTTACACAGTGCTCATAAATATACATATAAATGCCATGTTCATGCAACTGACAGTAAATTCATCAAATTTATTTCATAAACCTATAACTCTAAAGGATTTACTCAATACTTACTTGTTAAAAATTCCTAGATCTATAACTATTTCAAAGCCCTAAACTCCATGCGAAAATAACGTATTCCACTATATAATATGGCCAGTTTCTGGCTTTTCTTAGGGTAGAAGACATAATTAGCAGTATGGAAGTGGTGTGGGATAAAGAAAAGCAAAGTAATCCCTCGGGAGGTGTTTGATGAAAAATTCTATATATTGGAAGAAACTTGAAGAAAGTAACTACGAAATAACATTTAGATAGATATAACTAAGTCCTTTTTAACTCTCTAAGATCATAACTCACTCTCAAACAAAATCATAAAGGTAACTCACTAAGTCAGTGACATTTGTCACTTTCCTAATGTTTATGCTCTAACTAAGTCCCTTTGGAACTAATTCCTTTAACTCTCATCTTTATATCACAATTGTCTCTAATATTCTTTTGATTCCTTTTTCCTATTTTCCCTAAAATTCATAGTTTCTAAAATTATTCCTAAATTCACCAAAATTAAAAATACAACAATTTCACTAAACCATAAAATTTTCAATAAAAATAAATTCCAAAATTATCGAAAATAACACAACTCAATTCAATTATACCTGGAATTATCCATGAATGCATGTACAATTATTTTCATGTGCAAAATTTTACTATTCATATGTATGTGTATGACATTTTATGCATAAGCATGAAAAATGCATTTTTAATCTCTCATTAATCACTCATATTTAATATTCTAACCTCCCATAGGTGATGGGATGTTACAGTTTCTACAAACAAAAACCAAAAATTATATTTCGCACATTAATTTCATACAAATTGAGTAAAGAATGACTAATTGAATTTTAAAAGTTTATGAAAACGAAAGACCATATATGTGATCCATCATTATTCAAACTACAATTGAGTATCAATTGTCATACTTTACATAAATTTCTTACGTATAGTACATATCACATATGTTATAACATATCAAGCATGTGTTCATAAATAAACAAACTAAATATGCTCATTATAATATATTTTATATAATACAAGTTGATTGTTCAACATATAGATTTTCTATAAGTAACAAATCCTACAGGAAATAGAGTTAATGCTTCACGTGATAAATTTTGCGAAGCTCGATATGAAATGTTCCTAACTATTTCAATTACAAAACCTATAGGGTTCAAAGTTTTAATTAGTTCCCTTATTCAAAGTTCATTCATAAATGTCATTATAAATGCAACGTGAGCTCAAGCTGGATCATTGTATCTTCCTGAAGCAGTTTGATCAGGAGTACTTGAACTTACTTTCATTTATCTATAAAAATAAATGAAGACATATATCAAAATAAAAAACACATAATTTCATTACACAATACGCATGTCGATCTTATATAATATAACTTATTTTGTATGATTACATCATACACAATTCAATATCATCCAACACAATTCATCAGTAAGTTAAAAACCAATAATTCAAGTATTCAACATACACAGTTACACAATACATATGCTCATTTTATATAATATAACTCATTTTGTATCATTACATCTTACACAATTCAATTTTATCCAACATAATTAACCAATAATTCAAAAACTAACAATTCAAGCGTTCAACATATTAACCATCAAAGCATGAAAAAGTTGGCTATACAAAACTTTTAGAGTCTCGTGTAAAGAGAAACAATTTTTTCCATTATCTTAGTTTTTAAATATTTTCTATTACTTATTTAAGTAGCATTGTAACATTATTAATATTAAAAGTGATAGTTAAAACAATATCTACTTTAATACGAGTAAGTAAAAGTTAGAATTAGGACGAGGACAGGTCTATTGTAATAAGAAATCTTCATATGGTCTACTTTTTCTTTTTATTCCAATGGTAATATAAAATGGTATATGAATTAACCTATATAATACTATGCACTATATGAATTCACCAGAACACACAAACACTGCTAGAAAGTTTCAAGCAACACCAGAACATCCAACAGACACCATCGCAAACCAAATTTTCAATCAACATACGATCCACAAAGAACATAAAACCAATAGCCATACTTACTAAAAGTAACATATAGAACTTCTGCTTTGAGAGTAAACTTCTAAATTTTTTTTGCAACGATGAAAGATGCTATTTCAGCTCTTTAGGTTTTGCTTCACCTCGTCTGCTACTTTCCTTCACCTCCTCTGCTGCTAAACTTAACAAAGAACTCATTTGATTCTTTATAAAGAGCCAAAATAACGTTTCTTGATCTTCCCATCTTTTAAATCCGAGACAGGTATAGGTGTAGCTATTTTCTTCTTCCTCACATCTTCATCTTTGCAATGTCCTCACATCTATATAGCTTTTTTCTTCTTATCATTTAATGCGCAGAGCCTTTCAAAGCTAGTCTTCGCGTTGTGTTTAGCGTCGTCTGTATAGCTTTTTTCTTCTCTCATCATTTATGCGCAGAGCCTTTCAAAACAATTCTTCACGTAGTGTTTAGCGTTGAGCAAAGCACTTGTCTTCACACTATTAAATGTAGCAGTCATCATTTAATACAGCAAGCCTACTCTTCAAAGCCTAATATTTACGTGTCTTCCTATCGTTACAAAATTTAACTTACTCTGCCACATGATTTTATTGTATTCACATAATAAAATCAATACTATAATATAATTATATTATAATTATTACAAATAAGAGTATAATTACAAAAAATATATATTGGATAATAAAATCAAACATATTTTTGTTTTCAGTTTTTATTAGAAATCTCAACCAAACAAGTTTTGTTTTCAATTTTCATATTACAAATCTCAACCAAACAGATTTTCATTTTTTAGGAAAAAACAAAAACTAAAAACAGAAAACAAAAATTAAAAAAAAAGAAAAAGAGAAGTAGAACTAAACCGATAAAATTGCTAGACAAATGTAGAGTGATTATATTATTTCTAATTGATTTATTTTTCTTTTTGTAAATAATAGTACTATTATGCTTTCAAGAATTATAGTATGGTGGACATATTTTATTGATTAGAACGACTTAATAAAATTTCTAATTTATGTAATTTTATTATATACAATTAATGTGCAATTTTTTAATAATATTTGATTTGCATAAATTTAATTTTAGCTATAATGATAATTAATTAATTTAAAAATATAATGTATTGTATTATAATTATTACACATAATAGTATAATTACAAAAAAATAAAACATGATAATAAAACCAAATATGTTTTTATTTTCAATTTTTTATTAAAAATCTCAATTAAACATGTTTTTGTTTTCAATTTTGATATTACAAATCTCAACCAAACAAGTTTTTGTTTTTTAGGAAAAACAATAACAGAAAAACAAAAGTGGAACTAAACAACCCCTAATCTTATCTCAAGTTTTCAAAGGTTATTTGATAGTCCCTCCTATCCAAAATGAAAGTCGTTTTAGAGGGATGCACACTTATTAAGAAAGCTAATGAAATGTTTGATTTATCCTTATTAATGGTGCTATTCAAGTGAGAGAAATTGCATGTTGAATTGTCTTAAAAATGTAATCTGTGTAATCAAGATTTGAGAGAAATTAAAGGGTAATTTTGGAAATAAAATTATAAACATGCATAAAAAGTCACTAAAACGATATTCATTTTGGATAGGAGGGAGTATATTACAACCGCGTCTTTAGCAATTATTAACGGATAACACTAAATCTATTCAAGGACATTTTTGGTGACTATTAGTTATTCTTGTGATTATCCTAATTTTGTTTACAAACTCTACAACTCTCTTTATAAGCTCAAACAACCACCTCGTGTATGGTTTAAGAAATTTAAGTCTATTATTTGTTCAGTTGATTTTCAGCAAAGTTCTAATGATTATCCACTTTTTAATCGTCATTCGCATTTATGAGAATCAAGCGTTAACCCAAGTTACACTAATTTCTACATTGGAGAGCCATGAAGAGGGGCTTTGATAGTTTGTAAAAGTTTCGAGTCAAGCGCTGAAAGAAGCTAGAGATTCATCGAAAGCCATGAGAGGACCTTTGACAACGAGTAGAGTAAAGAAGACTAAAGAAGTTCGTTTTTATTTTTATAAAAAAGACTAGATAAAATTGGCACCCACATTAGAAGCTGAATCGAACTTATTATCTTTTAAAATATTTGTTTTACAATTAGATTGTGTTAAGGTTACTACTACTTTCTTTTGTGGATGCAAAGAGACAGCTATTCACAATTAATATTACCTCAACTAAGACAATTATGACAGTAATAGTATCACTTACAGGGTTTCATCAATATGCCTTCGTGATAACTTCACAAGTATTGAAAGGGAAACACTTCCTTTCCAAATCTATTCGCCCTTGGTCTCGCAAGCCTTTTTTTTTTTTTTCACTTCAAAAAAAGGCTTACGCAAAATGTTAAAAAGTGATTGCTTTTCAAAGATGTAGGTCTGCTCCGGCGAACAAAATCAATCTACGACTACAACCCTAAAATGTCCATTCTCTCATATCTCTTTCAGTCATTCATATTGCACCACCCCCGAATTCCATCCATTTCATCAAATTTCTACATTTACATCGACTGCAAAAAGCACACCACATTATGTTACATTTCTTTTTAGGTTGTAAGACCGGAAGAATCCCCTAAAGATGAAAATATACATAAGGTTAATCAGAAACACAATCTATAGATCCAACTAGACATGGAAATTAACCCCACAAAGAAATGCAATGTTCCTTCTTCTAGAACCGAGATGTCCTACCCAATATTGCTCATCGTCCACTCTACTTCTTGCCGCATGCTGTTGCCCTCCAAAGGCAATAGTTCTCCATTACCAAAGATGGGTCTTGTTCTTTTCTTCATGGAAGCAACCTGCGAAGCTGCACCAATTGGAGAAATAGGGCTCCCAGATGAGGTCAAGCAGCTTTCAACAGAACAGTCACCAACCCGAGCTGGCATACGTGAAGCACTGTTGCTCTCTATTGCGGCCGCAAGTTCAGATAATGAAGGCATTTTCAAGTTATCAAGTGGAACAATTTCTTGGTATTCATTAGAAACCTTGATTGCCAAATCCGAAAGCTCTTCCCTGGCAGCTTCAAGCCCAGCAGAGGCAATAGCCTGATCATTCAGAGCTTTACAAGCCTTTTCTAGTATTGACTGTAGGTATTTGCCCTGTGCTTCAATTCTGAGTTGCAGACGACGTTGCACCTGCTTACAGTAAAATTATGTACGAGAGTTTGTAAAGACCATTCATATTATACTCAAGAGATGATTCGTCATCATCATGCTGCCAAGCATTTTGACTTTATCTCATCCAATATCCTTGATTGACGCTAGAAGATACCTATTGTGCATTATGCAAGTGCTCAAATATTTGTGCCAAACTGAAAGGGAAAGAGTCGCAATCACTTGACACAAGAATGATACCAACCTCCAGCTGCTCATGCAATCTTCGTTGGACTTCCATCTGCACTCTTAATGCCTCAGTAACCTGGTAGCCACTGTTTGAACGATGAAAAACAGAAACCAAGTGAGGACATTGGAAGATCGTTAGAGGGGGCAATTTCAGGGCAAAAGAGAGAGGGATGGCATACTCGTTCAGTTCCTGTCCCATCATCCTTGATGATGTTGACGTAGAGGAGACAGCATCCTGGCTTTCTGCAACAGATGCTGCAAGCAAAGCCACATTAAGTTTGTGTAATCAACAACAATTGCAAGCACTGTAATTCATCACCACAAACAGCCATTCCATTCATCTAGTATGACAAATGATAACAGCCCACCAGTTCACCCACTCTTCATTCTCTATCTTTTAATCAGTTTATGCCTCAAATCACAAATCCCGAGAAAAACTGGCAAAAGAATTCACAATTGATAAACGGATTGCATTTGTGTATATATAGGGGCTTTGTAAACTGTAATGCAACAAAGGTACGTGCAACATAAAAAAATCAAACTTGAAATTGTACAGCCAAGAGGTGCAAAAAATCCACTTCTAAAATAAATTGTCAATTAAAAAAACTTCTATCAGTGTGTTTTTGTACTTATAAGTATAGGAAATGCCCAAAATCATAACTAAGCTGGTCAAGTTTATTACCATCCTTAGAGTTATCAGTTGACTCCTTGCATGATTGCTTTCCCATCCTGTATTTCTGCATGTACATATATAAAATAGAGGAAGAACTAAGGATAGCAGTGAAAATTATCTGAAGGCCAAATTGATTTGTGAGAAACATTGGTACAAACAAACCTGTAGGTGAGACTTCAAGTGATAAAGGGTGAGGCCTTTTACTCCCATGGTTCTCATAATAGTCTTTGGAGTTGCTTCTGTAAAACAATACCAATTGAAAATGATTAACAAAAATGCAAGTAAACTTGAAGAATTCCTTATATCCCAAAGTCATCGACATAAAAGTCATAGCTATTCTTAACTGTACAACTGAAAGGAGGATGTCATCTGGCAGTCTCTATGTGTAAACAAAGGATTCCAGGTCCAAAATCGGTAACAGAACATCACAAAAGCTATATATAAACAAAGGATTTAAATGGGTAACAGAACATCACAGAAGCTATAATACTGTACAAAGGTAACTTTGCCCAGGCAAGACTTTACATCCCAAGCATGAAAAGTCTTAGTAAAGCATCTATTACAACTTCCATCCATCAGAAAACATCAGACTTTCTGACTTGTAAGGAAGTTTCTGAAATGTCATTTACTTGTTTGTTTCAAGCCTTTTAGACTAAGCTATTACACAAGCATTTCCTTTTGTATTGAAACCCAAACCTGAAGTGCAACTTTTCTTAAAGCAGACTGTATAAGATTTGAGCTTGTTGAATTAAATGGAAGTCCTATCTGATCATAACTATTGGAGCTCTTAAGTTGAATCTTTTTCACGCGCAAGCAGTGGAGAACATAATATACTAATCCTGCTATGGCACTGGCGGACAGTTAAATTAGCTTTGGGATGGGGGAGAAAAATTGGACACAATTATCTTTTCACGCCTTAAATCAGCTTTTCTATTCATTTATTCAGGAATTCCACAGCACTTGGGAAAATATTACCACGTATTTGCCATCTATAGAAAACAAATTTATAAATCTAAAGTTATCTCCTCGCTCCTGAATTGTGTTCAAAGAACCGCGTTGATACAGTCAACAAAATTGTAAACGTACCAAAAGGAAACACTTTAAAATTAAGAAGAGAAAATTGCAGATTGGAGAGATTGGCAGGCAATGGAGAAGGGTATCCGAGAGAGAGAGAGACAGAGAAGTGACGTGTTGGCCTACAGTTCAGCAACACGACCCATTACGGCTCTCGTAACAGCAACGGCAAAATGATAATTGAAGATAATTTGCAATTCAGTCAACACAGAAAGATGAACACGTCAAAAAGAAAGATAGGGATCAGAATAACTCTTCTTTGCCACTCAAAATCCACCATCCAAAGTCATCTATCCACCACTAAGCTCAAAAAAATACGAACATCACAGCAAACAAGTGAAACCAAAAACAAAAGAGAGGAAAATGGGATCTTTTCTGAATTATACGAACCAGTCAACTTAAAACCTCAGACTCAAAAACAACAAAGAAATGGCGAACCCAAAAAGAAAAAATCTGTCAATAAATAGACACAATCAAATCGGACATTCTGCACAAACACACCCAGGCCCAACAAAACCCGCATTCCAGAGACAGAAAAAGAACAAGAGCAAAAACTACACGCCATAGCCCAGTAACTCATGTAAGCTTACATAAATGTTTATATGCACATTATGCACACTAATAACAGACAGGCGTAACATAAAGGAGGAGGAATATAATATTACGCACTGTCAGGTCCGCCGAGCTGAGTCACGGCGTCGACGAATCTCTCATGGAGCTCCACCGTCCACCGGAGTCGGGGCTTCGGATCAGTCGTCAGAACCAAACACGCGTCTCCGGGCAAGTTGGTCCCATCCAACGACCCTTGAAACTCGCCATGCCCTATACTGCCATCAAGCGGCAGAGAGTGTAACGCCGGGTACATTTCTGTTACCGGAGAAGGTAACAGAAAGTGGAAGAAATGGAGCAAGATCCGATTTTAAGTTATCGGGTCGGGGCACAAAGCCCCCGAATAAAGGCTAGATGAGTATAATAGTCTATAGACGACGCAGTGTGTTGTATAACAGTATAAGAGACTCTTTGGTCTTGGAGAGAGAAAATGAGTGTACTTGGACGTGCAGACAGCGATGTGGTTCAAGGACAAGGGGTGTGCGGTGTGCTGTGTCCCTGCCTTTGTTATTTTCTCTCTCCCTCTCTTCCTATTTTATTATCAATTGTTTGTTTTTATGATTGTAGAGAGAAATAAATGGTGAATTTTTTATTGTCTTTGAGTATTTTACGAGAGTTTTAATTATAGGAAGGTAATTTTAAGTTATTCACTTTTAGACTAATCTTTACTTAAATTTGATAGATCGTTTGTGAAAGGTAAAGCTTTAATTTCAAATTTTAAACAACTGTATAAATAGTAAAATTGTTAGTGGATGGTATGGTTTGTTTTCAAGAGTTTTCTTTCATTTCTTTTTGGTTTTGGTAAGCTTTGTTTTGTTATGTTTGTATTTGTTTTCGTAGTACAAAACTTCTAGTATTGATAACAAGCACAGGGACACTTGACTTGGAGGGCTGTGCAGGAGTAAATAGTAGGAAGATAAGAGTCTCATATGAATCACAATTATTGGATCTAAAGGATTTATGGCAACACAACCTCTGTCCTTTCGGCGAACTTTGAGCAAGTTCCATTGCTAATGTTGCAAGTCAATTGTTGTAAAAGGGACAGGAGAACCCCTTAATGGTAAAGGTGTGGCAGATAAAATTTCATACAAACCAACTTGGTGATTTGACAGTGAAGAGCTTTCGACAAATAGGAAAGCAATTCCTTATTTATCATGTAAAGAAAGTATAGCAAAAAGCTATTGATTCAATGACTTCAATTGTTTTCGTACTTAAAAATACAAATAATTGAAGTGAATTAAAATCCCTTCTCAAGCATTCTCAAAACCACCTTTAAGCAATTCATATGGACCATATCCAAAAACAATTATATTTTAATACCTAAGTTCTTGGTTACATTTCATAATCCTAACCATCATATATTGTATATTTTTGTCATTATTTTTCACGTCATAAGTCAAAGTAAGTGTAACTTTTATTTATCCTTATTTAGTTATCTTCAAGATGTATATTAAGGAACATTCCTCACATAACAATACAATGAAAACATAACATACTTTTACTCGTACTATTTTGTTTTATTATAGTATTAGAGCTTACTCTCAATTTTCTCAACATCTAGTTTTTTTTTCTATCAAACCACAATCTACCAATTCAGAAAACTCACCGCATACATAAACTCAAAACAACCCAACATCGCCATTAACACCAATTCATAATTACGTACCAAAAAATACACAAAAGTTTTATTTTGCAGAATTTTTCACTTCCAAAACACAACAAATACTAGCAGACTCCACACAACCATATATCAGCAGAATCAATACAACACGAGAAGAAATTCACAATCAAGAACATGCTAGAACACAATCTATGTACATTGTCATTCAACCATATCACCAAATTTTAACTACACTGCTAAACTCTACTTATTAATTGGTATGAAGAAATCAAATATGAGTTATTCTAATTACCTCAAATCTTATCGTATATATTGAGGGGATCATTGCACTTCTAAAAGAAATCTTTGACTCTTAATTCATTGATTATGCCAAATGAAATAAAATAGATTAACTAGTTTACTGCTTCCTCACCGGTCACTCTCCAACTCCACTACTCGACTCACCCTTGAACGTACCACCATATGCATTCTCTGGGTATGATTTGAAGACCACTTCATGCTCCAGTCCACGTCTCAATGATCTCTCCTCCGCTGAAAACTTCACACTCTCAAAAAGAGTTCCAGCACCATGATCGACTACCTCAACATTGTATCCACTACTGTTGAAGAACTCACCGAGATTTGAGACATCATATTAGATAAAGATCTCGTTCTCTTCACATTAAATAGACTACCTGCAAATTTTGAGTTGTTTATAATGATAATAAAAAATTGTCATACCGCCATTACCTTTGCAGAACTCAAAGCAAAACTTTTGCTTCTAAGCAGTAATTACTCTCCTTAAACGCTCCATGGTCATCAGATTTCACATTCACTCCCATCTCCAACACAAATGGATCCACCTATGGCTCCCATGTAGAGGCAATGGCAAAGACGAAGAGGATAACATTTCTTTGTAGGCCCTAACATATTTGGACACCAACAATGGCAAGCTGAGTAGTTACTTAGTAGTGACCAACTTCATGTACAATATTCTGGGCTTAAGCAGTTTGATGAAGCTCAACAATCGTAGCCCTCTTCCATTTGTACCTCAGCCTAATCCCCATTCCAGAACTAAGCACCACATAACTCCTCTTACCCTAAGCCCAATTTCAATGCCAAGCCACCTACCTAATGTCAACTTTACTAAAAATGGGGGCATATTGTTGCTCATTTTTTGTTACAGTATTCCAAATCTCGAAACCACTCCACTAGATTTGGCGACACTACAAATAATATTACCACAACCTTCTTCGCCATGAATATCTAGCCTGATCATGGCCCAACTCCATTCAACAACAATAACGTTACTGAATGGTTACCCGATACTGGTGTCACTGCTCATATGACTCCACCTTCTCATATCGTAGAAGTCGTCATACCATATGAATGATCCAATCAATTTGTTGTTAGTAATGGACACACTCTTCCTATTTCATCTACTGGTACCTTAATCTTTCCCACTTTTTCTTGTACTTTTCACCTTTGTGATATGATGATTGTTTCCTTACATCACTACTAATCTTTTATTTGTTGCAAAATTTGTCACTAATAATTCTTGTGTCATTGAATTTAATTCATCTGCTTATGTTATAAAGGACCTTAAATCCAAGATCCTGCCTTCCATTGCCCCATCTATAACAACCTCTATCCAATGAAAATTCCAATACACTTCACCAATCCAATTGCTCTTACAATTGCATCTACTTTAATAAATTTGTGGCATCAATGCTTTGATAATCCATATCACTCTACATTATCTATATTAGGTCATAGTTTGTCTTTTAAAAATGTTGCAAATCTATAAACTTCTTGTCTTCAAGGCAAAAAGTGTTTGCCTTTCATTTCCCATATCTTCTCTCAAGATTCTGTCAAACCTTTCCAACTAATTCATTGTGATATTTCCTTGTCAGTTTCTTACTCTGGTTATTGATATTTCATTATCATTGTAGATGACTTTAGTCGTTTTACTTGTGTTTTTCTTCTAACCCATAAAACTCATGCCTTGCTTCGTTTTCAATCATTTAAAACCACCATTGAAAATCTCGTCTCCACTCCATACAAATCTTTCAATACTATAGAGCTCCTGAACTCACCAAAGATCTTTTGCTCACTATCTTCTTTCCACTGGAATCACTCTTTGCATCTCTTGTCGTTATATACCCTAAAAATGGTTTTGTCAAATGAAAATTTTGTCACATCACTAAAACTGATCTCACTCTTCTCCTTCATGCCTCCCTCCCTAAGTTTTTGCTGCTATGAAGGCTTCACTATTGCTATTTATCCTGTCAATCTCTCACCCACTCAGGTTTTTCATCACAAATCTACTCACGAAGTCTTATATTGCACTTAGCCTTACCTTACTCATCTTCGGGTCTTTTCTTATACCTGTCTTCCTTATTTGGGCTTCACTTGTCTAGAAAAACTTGAGCCAAAGTCTGTACAAAGTGTTTTTCTTGGCTATGCCTCTTAACCTAAGGGTTATTGGTGCTTTGATCCCATCACTTCTAAGCTTTACAAAGTCTGTACAAAGTGTTTTTCTCTTCATATTTGCTTTCCTAAATATACCTCTCCCTACAAAAATTTAACTATGTCATCCTCCTCCTCACTGTTGAGAAAGTTTTACCTAACATAAAACCCTTAATATTTCACAAGTATACGAATCGTAAACTTGTAGTAATTATAATATTGATCCATAAGGTATTAGCTAAAACTAAATAAACCTAACTCTGTCTAAGGTTGTGAAATATGATTTGAGTGAAAATAAAATTCAGAATTAAAACAATCAAATAAAATTGAGCACTTAACCACCTAACAATTGAAGCTTTCATAATAAAACAAAGATAATCAAGTATGAAAGTCTAGGATTCGTTTTATTGTCATTTTGCTCCCTTAACCATTTTTTATTCAATTAGGTCTCTATCCTAGATTTCTGAAGGGTTTGATTATTCTCTCTTAAGACCTAGTCATTTAACCCCAATTAATTATCCCTAATTTATCATGAAATTCCAGATTTGCCATCTATTGATTCACAAAAGCAAGCTATCGTTTTCAAATAGTTCTTAAGTGATTTATCGAATAATCGAGTTTTCACACAAAACCTCTCTTCGTATGATTATCAATTTGATATTTGCGTAACTTATTAGGTTGTTAACTTTCATCACCCAACTTAATTAGATTACTTTTGACTCACTCTCTTGATTTATTATCGAAGTATAAGCAACCACAAATATCATGACACTATAAGATTGTATTGAAATAAAAAATGATCAAGTCACAAAATAAGTCAAGAACAAATCCTACTATGAAATTAAAACATAATAAACGTGTATAACATCTTGAAACTCAATTCATACATCAAGATTAAAGAAAATAAACAAAGGAAGAATAAAGAACTTGAGTTGGACTAGTTTGGAAAATGCTGGAACAATTGATGCTCCCGATGCTCTCTTCTTGATCTTCCTTGCCTTTTCTCCAATTGGGTAAGATGGAGGGTGGTAGTTTTAGGTCTCTTTATGTTCATTTATAGTAAATGTGTGACTTAGGGTTAAGTTTAGGAGCTTAAAAAGGTCACATGGTCCCAAAAATGCCCTCCAAACATTAAAATAGAAGGAAAATCTCGTGTTTAGCAAGTGTGCATGATCGTGACACTGGGGAAGAGTCTTCTTTCACGACCGTGACACTCCATGCACGATCATGACCCTACCTTTTATCCTAAGCATGTTCCAATTTCCTTCATTCTTCATTCATTCGGTTTCATTCACTATCAAAAATATCGAAACACCTCAAGAACATAAGATTAAGATCCAAATCATGCTCTAAATTACATAACACTTAAAACATAAACAAACAATTACATTAACATAATTCTAAGCCTAAACATGAAATAATCATCTAATCAATACCTATAAACACACTAAAACACCTACCAAAATATAATATAAACTACTACTAGCACTTAACTCCTCCCTCTCCTATTTCTCTACCTTTACCTCTTACCCTTTACCATCTAATTCCTCATCTCCCTCTACCACAACTACCTTACACCGTTCTCCTCTTCCCACGATGACATTAAGTTGAGGTCATACGTATACCTCTAATAACTTTTCTGATTACCTCATTTACACTCTCACCACCCAAAATCCTCCTTCCAATCCCACATCTTTTACTCAAGCTAACAAATTTCCACATTGACGTAAAGCTATGCTTGAAGAGTTTAGTGATGTTTTAGAATTGTAAAGGTTTTAGAATTGTAAATGTTTACAATTTAATTTTTAAGTCAACATGTGAGTGCAATAGGTTATGAAAGAACTTAGAGCACATTTGAATTCATTCATTCCAAGAAAAAGGAATAGATTGGGGGTACAAAAGATTAAAAAGAAATTCATTTTTTAAAAAACTTTAGTCCTGACTCAAAGTATTAACTTAAGTGGACTTCATTAACCTTTGATTGGACTCATGCTTTTTCTATAATTTTTAATTAAAATGTTCAAGTGCTACTTGGTCAATCTTCTCATTTAGTTATAAGACATTGATTTGTAATGATTTATTTGAAGAATGTGATTTATAGACTATTACGTATATTTTATTTAGTACAAACATGAAGAGTAAAAATTACAGATTTTGTCAATATAAAAAATTGTCACTTATTTATTTTTTTAAAAAGATAGCTACTGTGAATAAGAAGCAATGAACTTGACATAAATAAGCATTCAATAGCTTCAAAACCACAGGATGCCATAATATATGAGTCATTTTTTCAGTAAGGTTGGAGTGATTGGAGATTACCACCAAATTATGTCCAATCATGATAATGTAGCTAAAAATAATTTATCCTAACAATTCCTGTACGCATATTTTCACCCCAAAAGTATAAATTCATATCTTCATAGAGCCTGATTTTTGTCAAATTCTTGAAAAAATCGGCAAATTAGGGCAATGAATGGAGTTGGATGGATAAGAATGAGGAAGAGAGAGGTAGTCCAAAATAGCATGGGAGGACGTTAAAAGAAGGGAGTCTATATTAGGTCCCCACCACATTGAAGTAGCAGTGTTAGTGGTTATTATTGAAACCAATTCCAGGAAAGTGTGTGGGCTTGAGGATAGAGCTGACAAGTGACTTTCAGACAAAAACCTGTCCTACAAATTTTCCAATTACGGTGACTGCAGGTGGGGTTGCTTCTGCTCACCTTGCTCTTGACAAGTCTTTCTCTCCCTCTGTCACCGTGCAATGAAAGCTTGCCTTTCGTATTTCACACATAAACTTTGCACCAAACAACATTATAAAGGACATCATCAAACAGCTGCAGGCCAGCAGAAGCTTTTCACCAGGACTTTGTGTTGCATTTATTGCTCAAATATCTTAATAAAGTTGAAATTTAGGTTCTTTCATGTTCCTGACAAAGTTCTGTCGTCACCCATTAGTTTAATCAATGCCACTGCAGGCTTAAAAAACAAAAAGATAAAGAAAAAGAAAAGAGAGAGAGATATGTACTATTTAGAGTCCTAGTATAGAAACTTTTGGCTTTTCCAGGGTCATACGAACCTTATAGTTTTAACATTATAATCAGTCAGATAGATTAGCCAAAAGAGATTTAAAGTGAGAGGATGACCAAGTAAATTTACCACGCACTCGGATCACATATTATCATACTCAAAACTAGACATAAGGATTATATATAACTATATCTAAACATAGTAATTATTGTGGTTGTGCACAACTTACAAAATCCATTAGAACCAGTAGGGTGATAAGTTGGTTTTGATGGTAACCATTCCAACTATTTTGTCAGTATATCTCAATCAGAGATGGAAAAGAAGGTTTTGATTAGGTGGTAGAACCATGAAAGCAACGACGAAAGGAAAATGTCATTGACTGAAATAGTTGGTTCATTTGCAAATAAGTTAGTTAAGGGCATCCATTGACATTCAGTCCTAATCACATGGTATTCATTATGTTATAACATACATTATTATTATTATTATTATTGTTGTTCTTCAGTATGTCTTTGAAAGTTGGCATATAACAAGCACATTCAGACTTTTTTCTGCTATTAAATATCATTGTCATATTATCACCAATGGGTTATAATATCTTAATATGTGAAATGACCCACTTTTGGCTTCTTGCTTCCTGATTTTGGTTCACTTTATAACCTATAATATTTTATCTTTCGTGCACTTACTCTTAAACCAAAACTAACATTAATTGCCCAATATAATAACGTGAACTCGTAATGATTGAGGGACTAATATCTTTCTATTATTCTCATCAACCTAATCATGAGTTTCTAAGATTAAGCACAAGTCACTTTCTAGGAGGTTTCTCTATTTGATCTTTATCAAAGCAAATTTAACTTTTGGTGTTAGTGACATCCCTCATTTTCTTAATTTTCTCAGGACCTCTTTCTTTTAAAAAGAAATTATAGTTTGCTATTTTCCACTTCTGCACTAAAAGATATAGATAATAATCTGTAAATTATGTATTATATTAATTTAATGTTAATAAAACATTTTTAATATAAGTCTGTAAAACAAAGGTTTAGATGAATACATAACTTAATTCGTAATCTTGATATTATTACATTAGTCATAATCTTTATATTACATCAGAAACTTTTTTATAAAGTTAGTATATTAATTTGAGCATAGTCTAAAATTAATAAATAGAATTTTGATTAAGTTAAATTTTTCGATCAATTCAATTTAAATAGACCTAAAATTTAAAATTCAAAAAATAAAAATTATGAAAAAGGCTTAAAATTGAAAAAAATGCTAATCTAAAATTTTGATTCATTTTTAATTAGAAACAACTCTTTACTAAGCAGAAATAAAATTACATATTATAGTATCTCTTCCTATCTTCCATAAGCACTTCAACACTCAATTTCAATCCTCTGTCATGGAGTCTAATAGTAAAAAAATTCAGTTCAGTCCCACCACCAGCCATAAAGTTCTAAATCATGATTAGAATTCAATCCTGGAGATATATAATATGCAAACAATCATTAGGCCTGCTACAATCAACTAACCAATTATTATTATTAAATTAGAGCAGGAGTCTCTCTGCTTGACTTTCATTTTGTTCTCTTGCTCATTTTTATGTATCATCACCACCAGGGAATGAAATTATGGAAACAGCAGAAGAGCAATACGAGTACAGCCTCAATGGTGGCTGTTTCTAACAGCTCTCCATGTGCTTGCGATTTTGAGGAACATAAGCCACACAACCATACATGTCCAGGATTTTGTGCTCCTTTTTGTTTATTGAATGGATGTGAATAAAGAGAGATTATATCAGTAGAGGTTCAATTTAATTAATAATATATGACCAACTCCTCCCTTATTAGTGCATAAAACATGGTTTTTTTAAATTAAAATATAATTTGAAAATATTATTCTTTTTCTTTTTAATATTGTAGTTATAAAATAAAATCATTGCCGAGATTTTGTTGACCCTAAAATAATCTCTAAAGGGCGTAACTAAATCCAATATAAAGGCAATCTTAGCAAGAATTTCCCTATCATATGAAGGTGTAAGTGAAGATGACAATGAACTGACCTATAAGTCCAAATGTAGATATTTTCAATAAGTTGAATCATAAATCAAATTTAGGTAATATTCAATTTAAAAAAAAGGATGTTGTTCTATATTTTTAATTTTAAAAAAATTGACAAATTGTTTTTTGAAAAAGGGAATTAGTATAAATAAGGAAGAAAATTACAAGGTCAACAAACGGAAAAATCCATTATATACAACACAAAAAGAGAGCCAACACTAAAGAAATAAGCTATCACGGCAAAAAGAGCCTAATCAGAATCCCTATCTATCAACTATAGTCGTAAGGCATGACAAACACTAAAGTTACAAGGAATTTTCTTTGTTAAAACTATCGCTCGAACGTCAGACACAATTAAGCAAATCAAACTCTCCTTCGTAGAAGAAGTAGTCTGGAAGTGTCGAGAATTTTGTTCTCGCCAAAGTGAATATAAACAGACCCCTAAAACAATAAGGTGGACAGATTTGTTGGAACCTGCAAGAGAAGACATATAACTAGTGATAGCCATAATTTCGAACCCAGGATCCGTCCAGCAACGTAAGTTACAAACAACTCTCCAAATAAAATAGTTAAAGGAGAATTCAAAAAAAAGATGAGAATAAGATTCCATTTGAAGGGAACACATCGGGCAAGAAGGATCCATGTGCACATAAGGAATAAGGTCAGCAGTCAAAAGTTTATTCTGAATAGCTAACCAGAAAATGAAGGAGATTCGGGGCGGGAAAAGATTGCTTCAACCTGTGGTTGCCCAAGGAACAAGAGTCGGCAATGACATAAATTGTTGCAAATGAAGCGATTAGTCAGCTTATGCAGGTGTCTCCGTTCTATTATTATTAGTAGTATTATTATTACTAACAACTTGATTTCATTGCGCTATATTAAAGTTATATATCTTTATATTGATTTAAAACAAACTCTCCAAAACGATTTGAAGTTTAGACAAGTTATTTTCATTTTAAAATATGCTATACGAAAACTAAGTTTGTCAGAGAGCAGTGAGCCCAAGTCGGCCTTCGAACACTGAGACTTGGGCTCACTTTGGGATGGTTTAGCGAATTAGGCCTAAACAGGTTCAATTAAAATGAAAAGAATGAGATTGAATTACTTTAGATTGTATCAAAGTCTCTTATTATCACCTGAACTTATACCGAACTACTTTTACAGCTTCTTTCGAAATTTTCGAATTAAATTTATTAATAAATTAGATTTAATTATACTAATAAGATTGAATTGAATTCTATTTATACGGTTTTAAAAAAATTAGTAATATTAGAATTGAATTGAATTACATTGTTTGGAACACAATCAAAATGAATTCAATTATTTCATATAACATTTTTACCCTTAACTTTAAAATATATATATTTTAATTATTATTATAAAATTGAAAAAGATGTGGTGCATAAATTGATAAAATTTGATCAAAGGATTTCATAATTTATTCTTTATTTTTTTTTAAATATCATATTTATCTAAATTTACAATAATAATTTCATAATTAATGTAAAATTACAATTTCTAAATATAAAAAATAAAGGTAATTAATCTGATTATTAATCATATATAAATATTATTTATCGGGCAAAAATAGATGAGAAATTTCTATATCCTTATTGAATTTCAAGTCAATCACTTGCATAAATTCAATTCCGATGCTCGAAGAAATGAATTCAATTTATAAAAAGGATGAGTTAGAATTGAATTGAATTCAACTATTTGGAAACAAAAAAATAGGATGAGTTCAATTCATGCATGTATTTAAAATTTATCCTCTTCAATTCAACTGTTTGGAAGCACAAAAATGAGATAAATTTAATTCATGTATGTAATTAAAACTCATCCCTTCAATTGAGGTGTTTCCAAACAGCCTCGTAATGGAACGAATCAAATTACGTATTTATAGTAATTTCGAATTCCAATTAACATATCGCAATAGTTTCTCACATTTAAATATATTACTGTAGCACTAAAACACTAATAACAAAATGACAAAAAAATATTAACCCCCAAAATCCCGAAAGGGTTTAAGAGTTCATAAAACCCCCTAAACTTCAAATAGTACTAAGAGCCACACTGATTCTGTGCCTTTCACAACCTCGTGTTAATCTCATAGTTACCCATGCTTGCCTTTCAATTCCTCTGTTCCAGGAACCTATCCTCTCTCTTTCGTAGACGCCGAGGTACCCCCTCCATCTCTGTGTTTGTGAGAAGCATTATCAGTTTTTCCAATATCTAACTCTGGTTCCTGCGCAGTTGTTTCATGCCAGCCTCTAGTTACTTCTTTTCAAGCGTTCTTCTCAACTCACATTGTTGGGGATACCCCAGTTCTTGTGAGTTTAGTCATTTTTGTTCTCTTTCTATTGGTTTGAGTGGTTCAATTCTTGATGGGTTCTTTTTCTTTGTTTCGTTTGAATTGTGCAGGTTAGAGATTTTATTCATTCTGCGTTATATGATCCCAATCATGGGTATTTCTCTCAGAGATCGAGGTCAGTTGGAGTCCTTGACAGGAGCATTAAGTTCAATCAACTTGAAGGTAATTCTATAAATTTATGATTTGTCTTTTATCTTGTGGGTATTATGAGATTTATTTATTTATTTTTATATTTATTGAATTGATCTCAGAGCTCAACAACTTGAGCGTCTGATGATACTCCACCCCGAATTTGTGTAAAGTTCGCACTAGCTTTTGGGTCATTTATAGTTTACAGGCTTGGTTTTGTTTAAAAGTAATCCGTTTTGATCCTTTTCTTTTCAAAGACTCTCTAGCTCTTTGCTGTCCTTTGGTGTCAAATCTGTTGCTGAGCGTTTTTTTGCTTAGGCAGAAAGGCTTACATGAACCATTTGGACAAAATCTACAAACAGAGTGACATATCGTGGTTTACACCAGTGGAACTTTTTAAGGTGATCTCTTTCTTACGCATGGTGCCTGTGGAATAAAGAAAAAGAAAAGATGACCATTGTTACTTATCTCATTTCTAGCATTTTTTATCAAAATTGATTATTGATAAAGAAAATGTTTTTCATTTTCATGTAATTGACATTCTATGATACTGTGTTTGGTGCACCATACAAGTAGAGTTGCAACCGAAGAAAACTACCATGTTAGTATAACATATACACCTTGCAGCTAAATTGTGAGCTATGCTATGCACACTGGAAGAACAAAAAGTCTGTACCTCCTTGATTGGGTTTATTTATAGTTTGAGCTTAATTGTCGCCATAATTGGTTGCTCACATGAAAGTTTTGGATACCTTTCTACATGTTAAAGCTTTTATGCACAATGGTAATATTGAATTACTTGCAATCCTCACTCACTTCCCCCACTCCACAATACCTAAAGAGACGTTTGAGTTTAATTTTTATAGTTATTTATTGTAAGATGAGTGTGCATAATATATCTTTATGGTACCTGATGTCAAAACCATTTTTCCTTGTAGCCTTGGTATGCCCATGGGATTGCTGAAGCCATAATGCGTACAGCTAATCTTTCCGTTCCACTAAAAGTAAGGGCTATCTATCTCTTGATCAACCATTTACCGGATCACAATTACAAATATTATATGTCATTTTCTACTACATCCGTTATTTATTCAACTTGCCTCTTTGATGCTACGTCATGTTCCTCTAATTATTGACCTGCCTTCACACCTTGTTCTGATGATAATTCAGCATATACCTTAACTGGACAAATTGAATTTTGTTCGGAATTATTTCATATAGATGCTTAATTATTGTATGCTCAACAGCTTACTTTTTTCTGTTATTGAAAAGCTGATTGGTTAAGGAATAAAATAGCAGGATATTAGAAAATACATCAGCTATACTAACTCTAGCCTCTGG
>JANIJH010000001.1:26961382-26971488 GCA_024520975.1 Erythroxylum areolatum | reverse complement strand
GGCCCCAAGGCCATTGAATTGTTCATATAAATTGTTTTCCGCATTAATGACAATATGAGTGTGTGTGTTAAAAAAAAATTTATACTGAGTTTTTGGATTGAGTGATGTAGCACGTCACCCTCGCGGGGCACGGACTCGGATATCACCATCGATGTTGGGTTCGGGCCTTGCGGGAGTGGAGTGTTACACTGAGACATGAGTATATCAATTTTTTTTACCACTTCATCAATGATGTGGTAGATATATATTATTTTTAAGTAACTTTATGGAGCCTACAGTGTTATATGGCACTGTGAGACCTATCTAACTTAAAAAAACATCAATTTTAATTTATTTTTTTACAAATCTTATCAATTTTTGTCAACCCTATATCAAATTAATTAACCATAATCTAATAAATTAAAACCCTAATTTATTGAACCCTAAATTTATTCTCAATTTGTTTTAACTTTCACTCTTTTTTTTTGGTGCTATTCATGGTCCAAATTTTATTCTCGTTGTTCGTTGAACCTTAGAAGAGTGGAAACACTATCTTTAGGAGAAACGCTCAATTGTCTATGCTTCTAACTCTATTAATATATGCTTTCCTATTGTTATTCACCAATCTTCTACATATAGTTTAAGCTTTTATAATACTCTTCTCTATATATCAACCATGTGATGCTCTAGTGGTCTTTCAAAGATAGCTTGTAGCATCCTTCAAGCATCTTGTTTACCATTTCCATAAGCTCTCTTTGGCCTTTGACAATTGCTTGAGCCCTTGAAGATGGAGACAAAAATCGATAATAATTGTACTAATGTATGTGGACTTTTTGTTAGACTATTCCTCTAAAAAGGAGGTATAGAAACACTAAACTCTTCATAGTCGTCTAACTTGTACTTGGAATAATTCCTTGCTACTTTATGTGCATTTGTGCCAAAATTGGTGTTGCTATAGTTGCCACATAATCACTCTGTATTATCCTAAAAGTTTTTTTTATTACATTAGGTATCCTGGCTTAGCCAGACTAATCTTAAGCCCCTACGACCCCACCCCAAGAGCCTAGAGGATGTAAATCTGGAACCCTAAGATCCCTCAGGTTCCTACGTAGCCTTTACACTTCTGCGTACAAGGAGTCTTCACACACTCTAGATTGTTCAGCTGATAATTGATCACTGGCTCCCCTCTGCTCAGCATCAGGTTCCCATCAGCCCCCAGGTTCCCTAGCAGCTCCAACTCCCATATTGCCGCTG
The DNA here is from genome assembly GCA_024520975.1 of Erythroxylum areolatum. Taxonomy (NCBI): domain Eukaryota; kingdom Viridiplantae; phylum Streptophyta; class Magnoliopsida; order Malpighiales; family Erythroxylaceae; genus Erythroxylum; species Erythroxylum areolatum. The sequence continues at coordinate 26,970,255 of JANIJH010000001.1, read as the reverse complement.
GAAGCGAGGCGTCCGTAATTGATCCGATCAAGGGGCTTTGCCCAGGGGGCTAGAGGATCATTAATAGGAAACATGCCTATTTCCCCTCCTTTGGCGTGACTCGAACTCAAGACCTCCTTGAAGAGGACAGCCTTAAGTGAGGAATCTGGACCAATTGGTCCACCCCTCGTTGTCAGTATGATCCTAAAAGTTAATATGGCTATTTGGGATTTTTTTTTTATTGAGGTCTAGCATAGTTTAATTAAAGGAAATGGGATAAAGGGAGGATGGAGAAGAGAGAGGCAAAGAGGCAAAGAGGCAAAAAGGCAAAAAAGAGAGGCAAAAAGGCAAAAAGGGAGGCAAAGCATAGTTTAATTAAAGGAAATGGGTCTAGCATATTTTTTTACTGAGGTCTAGCATAGTTTAGTAAATTAGGGTTTTGATTTAGGGCAAAAGGAAAAATTAACCTTAACATTTATACTTAAATACAAATTAGACCTTAACAGTTCAGAGAATATATATTATTTTTAAATAAATATATTGGTTACACAGTCCATATGTATGCCACGTGGCATTATATGGCTCATTTAACTAAAAAACTATCAAATTTATAATATTTTTTTACAAATCTTCTTAACTTTTGTTAACCCTAAATAAAACTAATTAACCCATATCCTCTTTTCTTCAATTAAACTATGTTAGGCCCCAGTACAAAACTTCCAAATAGTCAGGCCAATTTTTGGGATCATAAAAAATAATTAAATGACAACTATGTCAACATTAATTTTGGCATAAAGGCAAGAAAGACATTAAAGAATTATTCTAAGTACAAGTTAGAAGAAGGTGAGGAGTTTAGTGTTTCTATACCTCCTTTTTAGATGAATAGTCTAATTAGAAGTCCACAACATTGATATAATCATTATTGATCTATGTCTCCATCTTCAAGGGCCCAAGAAATTACCATATGACAACGAGAACTAGTGGAAATGCTAAGAAAGATGGTTGAGGAATGCTACAAGTTGTTTTTGAAATATATTTTGAAGCATCTCATGGTTTATGTTAAACAAGAAAGTTCAAGTACAAAGAAGAGTATTACAAAAGTTGAAACCATATCTATACGATCATAGAAGAGCTATAAGAAAGCATAGATTAGTATAAGTGGAAGCATAGACAATAGAAGATTTCTCCTAAAGATGATGTTTTCACTCTCCTAAGGTTCAAGGAACAACAAGAAAATTTTGACCATAACTGATAATGCAAAAGAGAGTGAAGGTTAAAATGAAATGAGAACAATTTTAGGCCTCAATAAGTTAGGTTTTTTATTTATTAGGTTATGGTTAATTAGTTTTATTTAGAGTAGATAAAAATTAATAAGATTTGTTAAAAATAAATAAAACTTAACGATTTTTTGAAGTTAGGGAAAAACAATGATATAGTGTTCCAAATGGCATCATTGATGAAATGATAAAAAAAATTAATAGAGTCATGCCTCCTTTTGTTTGTCCTTCTATGGAAAGTTCAGTTTGAATATTTTAAAAATGTTAGAATTTATTTTAGACGCTTTGAAATATTAAAGTTTAATTAGAATTTAAGTATACACGCGTTTAGAGTCAAATATATCCTTTTTGCCTTTTGATTTATTAGATTAGGATTAACTAATTTTCAGCTTAATAAAAGTTAATAATTGTTAAAAATAAATTAAATTTGATAATTTTTAAGTTAGATGAATCTTATAGTATTATGTGGCATATATATGACCTAATGAGACTTATAAGTTTATTTGAAAATAATATGTACATGTCTTGTCATTGATGACATGACAAAAGAATAACGGATTCATATCTTTGTTTTTTTTTATTTATCAGTAAGAGTTCAATTTGAATATTTTAAAAATATTAAATTTATTTTGAATGATCTAAAACATTAAATAGTCATTTGCAAATGTTAAAGGTCAAATTTGTCCCTTCTTTTCCCTTCAATTAAATGTTATAAAAAGTTAGTGTCATCAAAAATTTAAAAAGTCATTTCCCCTCTATGTATACAACCAATCAAGGGGATTAAATTGCATCATCATTACAATTATTAAAAACTTCAAATACATCAACGCAATAAAATAACTTTAGAATCTATTTTCTTAAAATAGGAAAAATAAGTTATATGTGTTGATTCACAACGGATAAGGTAACAATTTTAATTTTGAAGACTTTATTTATACAGGTAATACTAAAATGGTTGCTTTTGAATCCAATTTTGGTCATTAATAAAAGACATGCCAGTAAATTGCTCCATTGATCCAGGGCTCAGCTTCTTTAACCACTTCACCCTCCCTGTAGTGTTGGCTCCTGCTCCGTAATTGTTCTCCTCCACAAAAGTTATCTGGTCCCTGATTATATTAGATGATATAACACACTATCCCATCGGCGAAAAATTAAATAAAACAAGAAAATATATTACCATCGCAATAATGAATACTGAAACTTGTCCACATATACGCTTGTTTTCATAGAAGTATGAAAGAGGACATGTAAACGAATATATAGAAATATGCGAGATCCCCATTTCTAAGTTTTTTTCTTCACATTCATGTAAGATCACTACATCGAATATAAAGAAATATGTGAGATTTCCATTTCGAAACTTTTTCTGCACATTCACTGATGCTATAGTCGGGACAAGATCCTCTGTATAATATTACTCTGTCTTATTCTGTCTTATCAAATCTCAGTCATTTATTTTGCAAGATTCACGCGAGATTCACGCGGGACTTACATCAGACCCACGTAAATAAATAGCTGAGATTCATTGAACACAATAAGATACCATAATATAATATTAGAGAGGAGATCTGAACTCCTATAATTGAGGAATCAATTCAGTAACTACTACAAACACAACATCTGAGAATCAACGTATTTCAAACCTATTTATTTACTAGCTTCTATAACGTATGGTACTGATGATTCAGGTACAAGTGCACAACTTAAAGGTGACAAACTATGGGGAAAAACTTCAAGTATAAGCACATCATTTGACAATAAAAATGGTGTTAGGAGGATTAGAAACTTACTCGTGGCCAACCCAATTCCAAGCACTCCATCCCAAAGGATCTATGATATCTTCAAACATTGAATTATAGAATATAACCCGAGCATACCCTCTCCAAGCTCTTCCTAAGAATGCAGGGCCTTTTCCAGACACCCTACATCCCTTGAAGACAAAACCGTTTGAATCATTTGGGTTTGTTCTTCCCTGTGCTGTTATATACCCTCCTTCCAATACGTGTATCGCACAACCCTAAGTACGTAAATTCATACAAACATTTAGCATCTTTGACAAATGTTGGTTAATTAAGCCGAAAAGACAACCTCGTATATGGATTGGCCGCCGCCGAATATGAAATCAACAGAACCCTGGATAGTGCAGCGATTGAAGTAATGTCGACCTTGCTCGTCCCACAAAGTGTCTTGTACACCGTAAAAGCCACACCGGTAAAATGCGCTCTTGTCGCCGGTTATCATGGCAGCAACAGCCGGTAACCTAGGGTTGCTGTTACTGTTAAGTGGAAAGTTGTATGAGTTCTGTCAAAAATCATACAAATACAAAGAAGAGGCGTGTCAAGGGAACATTTTCTTAACAAGGACCTGAACCATAAATAGCATTTGTAAGTATAATCACATATTTCTTTGATGACCATTTTCCTTACAACAAAGGTAATACTTTTGGCAATTATGTTGTCTGCTAGAGACATGAAAGTAGGGCTTTCTACTGTTGATTCATGATCACCCCAAACAATATAAGTCTTCTTCTTCCCTGCTCCTTTAAGGATTATATATGGCTTGTCATAAGGGATCTTCACCTTCTCTCTACATATATGGCAAATATAAACATTGGTCTTCATCAATATTTATAAACTAAAGCAGTAACGTAAACATACTTGGTCACTTACATGAGGCCGGGCTTTTATGTCTCTAATTTTCTATATGTGAACATGGTCTTTGTAGATTGCGAAGTAGCTAATTAGATAACACTTAACGTAAGAGATGAAAGACTCATCAGTGTCGTACCTGTATGTACCAGCAGTGATGTAGATACAGAACCACTGCTTGTTATCAGATGGAACAGAATCAATGGCTGCTTGTACAGTGTTAAAATCGCCATGGCCGGACTGATCAACATGCATCACCTTGTAATGAAATGACTTGCCCCTTCGTCCATTGGATTTAGCATCAGTCGGGACCAGTTTGAAGCCAATAAGTAGAGCCAAACACAGAAGAAGACGTCGTGGAAGTAACATTCCTGGTTGGTAAAAGGCTTAGAGAAGAAACTGAGAAAACCAAGTGTATATGTTAATTGATCGATCCAAAGATGGCCAGGAAATGGAATAGCTTGGTATATTACGCCATAAAGAAAACATGAATCCATTTAGCTTCTAACTCCTAGACACGTGGCGACAGTTACGAGGATTTTTGGGGGGTAAAAGGAAAGTCAAAAGTTTCGGTTTGTCATTTATGTACATACGTCAATAGAATCACAATGAACAGTATTCGTAATCTTTCTTACCATTGAAATGGGCATAGTTTTACCTGCGGAGAAAGTCTGAGAGTGGCTAATTTAAAGGTATCTTTCTATAATTAGGACCTTCCTAAGATACTTCATGGATAACTAAAAATAAAAAAATAATACATACAGTTTTTTATTTTACATTTATTAGGAATAATTTAATATTGAACCAAAATAAGAAATAAATAAAATTTATATCATTGAATCATGAGAAGTTTTTATTTATTAAATTATCACTCTAGCTCATCTTTTATTATAAAATCCACATAATTAAATAAATACCAAATAAATATATTTTTCCATATACCAAATCGTTGTACAGAATCTCAAAAAACGATGTACGTTTTAAGTGGCAGTAGAAACTGAAGCTCGGGAGGAGTAACGAGAGAAGGAATGAAGTGCCCGAGCTTCTGGAACGCTGCAATTGATGTTGACCTTTGGAGAAGGTGGGAAAATGGTTTTAGGGCAAATTTAAAGCTGAAATCATAGACCTGAATTTTGGAATTATTCTTGAGGAAATGTTTGTTATCCTTCCGAATGGTAGCCACTAAAATTGGTATTGAACATGGTATGATTTGGTTATGGAAATGTACGGTACGGATTTTATTTTCTTTCAACTCTTAGGCATGCCTAAATATATTAGACTTTTGTGTTAGGTGCCAAGATTAGTTGTGTAATTTCACCCATCTTAGGCCATCTCCAACCAAGTTTGGTGTTTTGGTGTATTAAATCTACTCCAACTAACACACCAAATTTACAATTCCAACGCCACCATTTTTGGTGTAACCATGCACTAAAAGTTATAAAATGATATATTTGACCTTTTTTAATTTACATATTCCTTTTATATCTTTATTACATTTTGATATATTTATATGGCATTAATATTGAATATAATATTAATTTTAATTTTAATATTAAATTTATTTTTAATATTTATATATTCATTAAAAAATATTTTAATAATAAAAGTAAATTTAAAATAAAAGCTACATAAAGTTAAAAGTAAAATAGACCACAAGATTGATTTTAAAAAAATGAAAACCCAACGAAAATACTTGAAACTACAATCAGACTAAAATAAATTGCAAATACAACTAATTTTTTATTTCAAATAAAGAATATATTAATTAATTACGAATAACATTTTATTTTAATTTTTATAAATAAATTAAATTCATAAAACTAGATTATTGTATAAATATAAATTAATATAATTAATAACTAAATTATTGTAGAATATTCTTTTAAGATATTTGATCATCAAATTTGGTGTAGAATGATTGGAGTGTAAAAAAATTTGGTATAAAAAACTTCAAAAATATTCTTTTTTACTTCAAGTTTAGTGTAAAATTTTAGTGTGATGATTCGAGATGACCTCTGAGAAATTTTGTTAAAGATTCCAACACAACCCAACCCATATTTATTCTCAACAATATATCTTTTTGAAGTTGTCCCATAAGTGGAACTATACAAGACTTATTAATGTAAGTAGCAAAAAACAAAAAGGAAATTAAGGACTTCCTTAAAAAATCATCCCTATTTTTATTATTTTATACACACCTCTACCATTAAACTATGAATAAGTCTCGAGTTCCTTCTTTCTATTTTTCCTTGAATCCGACCTTTTGTATGTGTTTCAACATCTTTGGCTTTGGATGAATATCTCGAAAATTTAGATTTACAATAGTTATTATCATGGGCAGAATCCTGCCAACCATATCTCCAAGTCCCACTAGAATTCGATCTCCAAATATTCTAAGGGCAGTTTCAGTGGTTCTGTACGTTTCGAGCATAAATTCACCTCATTAAGCATTATTATATACTTGTACATATCTTGATTGTCTGAATAAAAGGCATCATGACTCTTAAATTCTTTGTTAAAGCATCTTAGATCTCCAAAATGACAACTTGATGAGAATCACTTTATAATAAATTTTAGATAACCTGAATAAGATTGAAATCTTATTAAGAAAAGGTTAATTAGAACATTGAGGGATTGATTATTAAAAATATAAAATTAAGTTTATAAGAGATTTAAAATGTCAAAAAAAAAGTCTTTAATGAATACTAAAGTTCAATGAAAAATAAGGGATAAATCTCTTACAACTTTCAATATTTTACAAGTTCATATTCTCTTCATTGATAAAAAACATCATAACATAAAAAATGTGATCAACATTATATTTACAAGTGTAACAAGTATTCTTACTTTAAGACAACAAGTATTAATACTAATTTATAATCTTTATTAAATTAGGATACTCAATCATTGACCAAGTGAGGTCTTACTCTTATAATTTTGATGATAACAAAACATAATACTATTAATAAATTTACTTTTGATGATATTTTTAACTCATTTGTAATGGAATCAATTAATATGTGAATTATAAAATTCAATAGAAGGACAAAGTGAGCAAATGATTCAATTAAATAAATTGAACAATTAATGGTTGGAGAGATGAGCAAGCATAAATGCAACTCAAGTAAACAAATAAGAACGGGGAGGAATCAAGCATACCAAGACTTAATCAAATCATAACCTTATCTTAGTTATTCAATGAAGTAGGGGCTCAATTATTACATGAACATTTATATATATGACATAATGCATAATCCTTTTATAATCAAAAGGAAATTTATTTTGATCTTTAAAATAATTTTTTAGTAAACTTATGAAATAATTTGGATCAAGTATTAGACAAATTTGATCATTAAAAGAACTTAGAAAAATCATTGAAAACATGTTTTTAGATATATTGCTCAACCAATGTATAAGTGTAGTCAACAAGGGTGTTGTTTTTGGGCATGTTGAAAAATCAATATCTAGGTGTGAATATTGTATCAGAGAAGTAAAAAATTATATAATGTGAGTTTTTGTATCATATTGGATGATATATTAATTGACTAATATAACTTATTGGTTAATTAAATGTGCCAACTATCACTATTACTAGTCATTATAATGACTAATTGTTGTTTCTAACAATCTTTTTAGGATGTTTTGAGCATAAATAGACCATACAAGAGTTTTTGGAAGTTGGTTGGACATATTATAGAGTTGATAAGAGCTTAAAGAGATTAGAAAGTATATGCATGTATTATATATCACATATTGAGCCATCATTTATTAGTATGAGTAAGAGGAGTTTTTAAGTTTTATACTTATTATAATCAGATAAATTGAATAGGATATACTTTGTGAGGGTTATTTTTACTTTAAAAAAGAAATGTAAAGGGTTATTCTTCACCTATACCAAAGGAAGAAATGTAAAGGTTCCTCTTTACCTCTGGCAAAGAAGATATTATATATAGAGTTGTTCTTCAACCATAGAAGGAAGAAGATACTAAATTTCTAAGTTGATCTCTTAATTTCTAAATTGATTTTGGAGAGTGGATGTAGACCAGGAGTTGTTTAGCCAAACTACTATCAATCAATTTTTGTCTCTCCTTTTCTACTCTCTTTTATTTCTTGTTATCATTATTTTATCATTATAATATGTGAATTCTGTAGGAAAATCCCGGGAGGTACATCATATGTACCAGGTGCGGAAAACAAAAATTTTTGTCGCCGGGACCTTCCCGAAGGCCAGGATCTATGTGTCGGTATGAAGACTCAAACCTAAACAGCCAATAGAGACTGTCTCTAAAGGTATCCACGCAGAGATCAGAAAACCTAACCGGGACAAACCCTTTGACCCGGGAATAGCTAGAACAGAATAAAGGCTGCTAGACCCTACCTCTGTCCTCTGGAGAACATGGATTGAACGATGGAACCACCTTGGAGGAGAGGAGAATTCGTGACTCACCAAAGAGAGGAAGTTAGATAATCATCTTTCTAATACCTTAACCCTTAAGGTTTCGTTCCTCACTCTTCAAACTCACGACTCCCATGCTTCTCCTTAGTCTTCTATCTGTTTCTCTTAAACAAAATAAAGACATGGAGCAAGCCTAGGAAGTGAGTTCGTGAGCCATCATAGAGATGAAGATGAGAGAAGCCTTATTATTACTTAACCATTAAGTATTTTTGGCTATCTCATCTCTCTCCTCTCTACCTCTCACGCACGGCCACCAAGCTATTTCCATTGGTCCCCTTTCTTTTGTCTTTAACACATTAAACACAATAGAAAAGCTAAGCCAAGGAGAGCTCTCCACGTTTGTGGACATATGGCCTTACTTTCATTAAGGCATTAAATAATAAAGGTTCGACTTTTCAAACCTTATCATCTCCATTCCACTTTCCAACGACAACCATGGCTAATATATATAATTAATTAATTATTTATTTATTTAATTAATCAATTAATATATATAATTGCTAAGGTCCAGTC
>JANIJH010000001.1:26921149-26935688 GCA_024520975.1 Erythroxylum areolatum | reverse complement strand
AATAATAAGAGGAGAAAATGTTATACTGAGTTTTATACTGAGTGATGTAGCATGCCACCCTCGCGGGGCACGGACCTAGATATCACCGTCGATGTCGGGTTCGGGTCTTGCGGGAGTGGGGTGTTACAGTATAACTTTTAGATTACTAAAAAATCGAATGATTTTGGTGTCATTAGAAACTTAAGTCAATGGAGAAACATTGTTCTAGAAGAAAGTATTATCAAATTTCTTCATTTACCTAATCATAAATTGGAATTCCTATTGAATGGAATTTTCGGCTATTGTTAAAGGTAATCAAGGAAGGCAAGAGGAGCAAAGGGTGAGGCACCTTTGAGCAAGTCTTTAAGCAAGGAAATCAAGGTGAGTTACATGTTTATAATAGAGTAAATAAGCCACTAGTGTTTTCTTTGAATCAAAGAAGTTTAATGTTTTCAATTGCATCATAAGTGTTGTATTTATTGCTTTTGAATGATTTGAGAAAGTGCAATATGTTATTATATGAGTTGTGTGATGATTTATGAAAAGAATTTGAAAGTGATTTTTGAAAAGATAACATGTTTATGAAATCATAGTTTCGACATATCTCATGTTTATAAAAAATAAAGTTTCGAAAATGTGTCATCTTGGGCAACAATTTTACAAGTCATGAATTACATGTTATGTGGGTTTGTGGTAGTCCCCTTAGTTAAGTCAAATGCACTTTGACAAAAGGCTTCTCTCACCTGCCCACTAGTGGCATGGAACTCCTTCATGGACTCCCATAAGTTCACGCTACACAAAACCATTATGTGGGATTGCATTAGTACGTTTTGTTCACAGCTACACCGGACCCTTATGGGAAATGTGTAGTACGTTCTATTTTGGATTCACCCAAACCATTCTGATGTGCTTATGTGCTCGTGATATGCTTGACAAGATGGATGCATATATGATTTGTACTATTGTGAATTGTTTGACAAATTGAGAATTTCATGAAATAAGTATTTTATGATTTTTAAATGCGGAATTACTATGGTTATGAAAAGGTTCAATGAAAATGAGTTTTATAAAAGAGTTTTTGCTTGTTTATCGATTATAAACTTGTTACCCACGAGCTTTAAGCTCACACCCCTTCATTCGTCCCATCTTCAAGTAAAGAACATGAGATCGAGTGAAAGAGGGTCAAGGCATCGCTCTAAGTTGCATATTTTTGTATTTTAAGCTAGATTTTGTAATAATGAGGCTTTTAGTTATATTTCAAGTATTATTAGTTCAAGTATCTTATGTATTTTGGGATTATAAGACATTGATATGTTGTGGTTTGAAATGCCATTACGGCTTTGTAAAAACTCTTATCTTTGATGTTAATGAATTATGAATTATGTATGGATGCCATTGAGTGGAAATATGAATTTACATATAGATAAGGTTGAGTTGAAATTAGGGATACTTAAGGAAGTAATTGATTTGAGATGATGAATTTTTGAACAGGAATTATGGTTACACATAAGTAAGATGTGTTATGGAAAAAGAAAGATAGGAAATTGTTAAGGATGAGAATTGGTTGTAGTAATGAATAAATTGAGTAGAGATTTGAGAATTTGACGAAATAACACTGGTAGTTGAATTGTCATGAAATGATGTTACCTTAAAGGGAGTGAATTCGGGACAACTTAGAGTGAAAGTAAGTATTGGATAGATGTAGAGACCTAGGGAAGGCTATTGAGTGAACCCTTCCTGAAAGGTCTTATTATGGTTAATTGTATATCTTTGTCATGGCGAAGTCAAGCTTCTCACTGCGGTGTAATTATCCCGAGAGATGCTTGGGTCTAATATGGGAACTTCGCCGTGGCAAACTTTACCTGAAGGGTTGTCTAGCTGAATCCTATTTGTTCGTTGTGGCGAAACAATAGTTCGTGGCGGCAAACCCTCCATGACTTACAGAGAAATTTTTACAGGTACAGTATGATTAGGGACATGATCATAAGAATTGGTTGTCGCATATCAATTAATCAAATAGGGAAAATTTTCGGGATGTTATGAGAATGAAGATGAATTGTTGAGGGTTAAGGAGATTTCATTGGATTACGCCCACGTTATATGACTCTGGATAGTAGGCTAATGAGGGTTCTTTGAAATAACCCTACAAGTTATTAAGCTCACATTTTATGACCTCTGAGTTGGACTCCAAAAATTTAGGGTCCAACAAAACCTAAAAGATTTAAACAAGCCTAAGACACAAGTAGTGAGATGCCGAAAGTTATGCTTCTAATGTAAAATAATTAATTAAACAAGATTGAAAGTCTTCTTGCAAATTACGACCAACTTGATTAGTGATGATGTCATTGGCCCTCATTGTCTCTTGAGATTCCATTCCATCTACAATTCATCTCATGTAAGATTGAAGCGCTTCATTGAGATTATAAGATTGAAGCACTTCTTTGAGATTCTTAGCTCTTAATCTTGTTATTGGTCCCTCCAACATTATTAGCTCATCTTTGGCTCCGTTTCGCATACAAAGTCCCAAGGTTGTGCTCACATCAAAAGATAACAATGGAGAATTTGAAAAGTTAAATGCCAAAAAGAGATAGAAAAAAATTGATGACAGAGGAAATACATCATGGAGAGCAAAGGATCCATTTGGACTTTATGAGCCCAAGATTCAATGCCTATCATCAAGGAATTTCACAACTACCAGTACAAGCGATGCATAATTTGTTTAAAGAGACGGTGAACAATAATTGTCCTTGTACATCGAAACGAAGTAGACAACTATCAACCTTCTTGAATCTAGAAGGAATGATTGCAGTAGATTCAGTGACAACATTATATGCTAAAATTGACAACCTCACTAAGCAATTGAAAAGCCTAACGGTCACCTCGTTCTCTCCATTCAAAGCAATTTAGCGAGGATCCGAACTATGTAGACTAGAGAGTTATATCACAGCTAATTACTTCCTAGTGGAAAACATCAATGTGGAGCAATTGAACTTTAATGAAACACAGTTTGGTCAAGAAAGTAATCATCCTTATTTAAACACATACAATCTGGGATAGCAGAACCACTTAGATTTCTTTTGGTCTAACAATGCAAGGACTCCATTCATGGGATTATAAATTGGATAAGATCATGGACAAGCTCATGAATATGGAAGAGGCCCAGAAAAGGATGGAGGGTGATTCGATCAAGTATCATAAAATCATGCTTCTTCAAGTTACAATTTAGAGGTCCAATTAGGCCAACTACACAATGTATTGTCTAAAAAAAGTGTAGGGAGCCATCCGAGCAATATGGAAACAAATCTAAGACAACAATTTAAGGCTATCACACTTAAGAATAGGAAAGAGCTAGAAGAACTAACGAAAAGACAAGTCGAAACCCACTTTGTAAAAGACCAAAAGAATTTTTAAAAAAAGGATCAATAAAAGAATGAGGTCACCCTCCCTATACTCCTCCTCTAACTTACTTACCAAAAATTCCATTCCCAAAAAGACTTCATAAGAATGAATTGGATGTACCATTCGAAAAGTTCGTGGAAAAGCTAAAGAAATGACAAATTTACTTATCTTTTGTGGAAGTGTTGAAACACAAGCCTAAGTGCGCAAAGTTCCTCAAAGACTTATTATCTGACAAGCGAACTTGGGAAGATGACCAGATGGTAGCGATGACGGAAACTTGCAGCTCCTTAATTAACAACCATATGCCCTTAAAGTTGAAAGATCCAAAGAGCTTTATGATGCCCTATTTAGTTGGTAATTTAGAGATTTCGAAATGTTTATGCGACCTAGGCGTAAGTATAAACCTTATGGCTTTGTCGATTTTTAGGAAAATGGGGATAAAAGATGTGAAGTCAACATATATGTGTATTTATTTGGCGAGCCAATCGATAAAGAAACCGTTAGGCTTAGTGGAGGACATGCCTATAAAAGTGGACAAGTTTATAATTCCCGTGGATTTTGTCATGCCATACTTTAAAGAGGATCAAAATTGTCTGTTAATTCTTGGTATATCATTTTTGAACACCGAAAAAGCTTTAGTAGATGTTCATGAAGATAACCTCAACCTTTGGATTGGAGATGAACAAGTGGAATTCAACATGAATAAGGTATTAAAGAATACGAAGAAGAGTAGCTCGTTTGTGAGAATTGATGAAGTTGAATCTTTAAAGGAGCGAGAGGAAGAAGAACAGATGACAACAGAGATTGAGTTTAAAGAATATAAGGAAGTCTTTGTTCAAGAAGCTAACGAAGAAGAGAATGACGAACATATGACAATGGAGATAACGGTTGAAGAAGACACAAATGTCTTTGTTCACAAAGCAGAAGAAGAAGAGGGGACAAAGGTGGTTGAGGAAGAAAAAGAACAGTTCACCTTCTTAGAAGTCAAATTGTTAAATTTGATAGACGATTTAGGGAGTTTTATTATTCCCCATTTTATTGACAGTTTGTTACTTAAAAGGGCATTATTGAACTTACTTGGTTTTCTTGATTTGATTAATTTTGTCCTGTTGATTATCTTGTAATATGTAGCTTATTTACAGGCTACTAAACTAAAACTGGGTGACACGGGTGGAAACAAGCCATTTATAATTGACCTAGGTTGAGTGTCGAAGGAAGAGCATATCAAGCTAATCACATTAACTAAACGCTACTTAGGAGACAACCTAAGAATTATGATAAGTTTTATTTTTTATTTTATTTTATTGGTATTTTGTTATTTTTACTTTTATTTTGTAGGGAGTGAATTGTTAGAATTTCATGGCCGAAAGTATCTACAAATTTTGTTACCAACACTGTCACCATCTCGATCACCTTAACAGGTTTCATGCTCTAACCTTTTTTCTTGTCATTTTTGGTTTCCTTTATATGGTGTTTGTTTCTTCATATTGAGGACAATGTGTTGTCCAAGTGTGGGGAGGTTTACATTTTGTCATCATAAGTATGAATTTTTGCATGCCATATTGTTAGTTTTTTGCTTAGTTTGACATGGTGTGAGCATATGTGTGAATTGTGTCAATATGTTAATGGTTATAACTTGATGGAAGTAGTTTGGCCTTGAATATAGTCATTGAAGTTGTAAAGACATATTAGCTTGTGAAATTTGTGCTCTACGTATCTTTGGTTAAATATGTATATTAATTAGGATATGACATTAGTTTGCTCACCTTAGGAAATTTTTTACATACATTTATAATTATAAATCAATTGAATGTGTTAATATCATTAGTAGTCTTTCATGGGATAGTTGACTAAAAGAAATGAGGGAGGTTATGTAAAATGAAAACAAATGTGTATGTCTATTAAATGAATAACTATTCTACTACCCTTTTGAAACAAATATTGGGTTATGAATAGAGCTAGTAACCAGTTCAGAATGTGATATAGCTGAGTAATTGAAGGCGTTCATGAAAAAATGTTTGTCTTCGTGTCAAAAGGCTATAATGACATTCCAACTAAGCTAATTAATAAACTGGGGAATATTCATGACAAGATGTTTTCTTTTGCATTAAAAGACTATGTTAACTTTAAAGAAAATAAAAATTGGTGTGTTTTGATAAATAAATTCTACTGATATTTGAAAATAACAAAAATTTTCATAAAGGGATACTTAGTAATTGTTGCAATTTTGGTTAATTACTAATTATCAGTGTGTGTATACAAGTGCTTTAGGTGAATGAATATGATGTTAATGTCTTAACTAGTATTTATACCCAATCCAAAGTGATTAGCCATAAATTACATAGGATAATATGTTGGAACAACTTGAATGATTGTTGTTTGAGGTTAAATTGGTTTCATCAAGTTAGATGCCATTGTATCATTAGTGCATGTTGCATGAATTTATGTGTTATTGTTTGGTTTATTTGAGTTTGTATTTGTTTTGTTTTTTTCTTGAGGACAAGCAAAAGTTTAAGTGTGGGGATATTGATAGTTGTAGTTCACATTATATTTTGGTAGGTGTTTTAGTGTGTTTTTATGTGTTGATTAGATGATTTGTGCATGTTTAGCTTTAGAATTATGTTAACGTGATTGTATGTTTATGTTTTTTATTGTTATATGGTTTAGAGCATGATATTGGACTTTAATTTTGTGCACTTGAGGTGTTTTGATGTGTTTGTTAGTGCATGAACTCAAAAGAAGAAGATTAAAGGAAGTTAGAGAAAGCTTGGAAAAAAGGCCATGGTCACGACCGTGACACTCTTGTCACAGTCATGACAGAAGAGAATCACCTAGGGTCACGATTGTGACAGAAGGCATTATTGACTAGGTCATGATCATGCTAGAAGGTAATTGTCATTGGGTCACTGATAAGTATGAATTGCATCGTGTTTTATAGCTTAGTTTGATATGTATTTAATTGTTATTTCAATCGTTTAGTATGTGTTTCGGTTAGAATTGTGTTAGTTTGTTAATTATTTATGTTTTAAGTGTTTTATGGGTTAGTATAAGTCTTTGAGCTTAATTATTATGTTTTTAAGATACGTGGATTGTGACAAAAGCATTGGAGTTAGCCCACGATCATGGCTTGCTTGCCACGATTGTGACAGAAGGCTCGAATGTGGCCTATGATCGTGGCCTGCATTGGCCAGACACACAGGCACTCAAAAACGTCAAGTTTTGAAGGATTTTTTGGACCTTTTGGATCCCCAAAAAATTCTAGGGCTGCTCAGAACACAAAAGCTATTTAAAGAATAAGACAAAGAAGAAGAGGGGGCTTTTGCATAAGCCACTTTTAAATAAACCCTAGATAGAATTATCGAGAGATAGAGAAAGAGAAAAAAAAAAGAGAAGAGAAGAAGAAGTCGACTCAACGTATTTCTCAGATCAGGAGTTTCCTGATATTGCTGCCTTCCGTCGTCTGTTCAATTTTGTATTTCCTGCTTTTTTAGTTTTGTTATTGTATAGAATTGGAATAACAGTTGATGATGGGATTTTTGGATGTTGGTGTTGCTTCTAAACTCATCTTCGGGGTTTTATCTTTGATTCAATAAAATTTGATTCTTTATTTATTATTTGGATTTATTTTTATTTAATTCTGGATGTGCATAATTCAATAATAAACTAAGTAGGTGAATTGATTGAAAAATAATTAAATTAGGCTAACCAAAGTTCACTGATTTAATAGAGCAATAATTAAATCAGATTGGTAAATTATGCGAAGAGAGATCTTGCATAGGTTTCCAATAGTTTATTGGACAACTTCAGGTCTAATTAAAGTTTTGGATAAGTTGTTAATTGAGAAATTACAACTCCCATAATCTGATTAGGGATTATAAACTAAGGTTAATGGTTATAACTCGAGAGAGAGTAATTAACCCTAGGATCATCTAGAACCAATAATCCATTAATTCATAATCGATTAGGTTAGAGTTAAAAAATAGGTAAAATTCTCTTTTTCTTAATTGGTAATTCCTTAGGTTGAGTCATGAGTGTGTGTTGCAACTGCTAAATTGTGAATATTTTGTGATTAATTCTTGAATTGATTTAATCAATTGAATTGAATTCTTATTTTATTTTCATTATATTTTTTATTTCTACAATTTATTTTGGCTTTAGGTTTTAGAATTAGATTATCCCTCCTCAGGGGATCGATACCTTAGGTACTATACGAATGACCCGTGCGCTTGCGGATTATTGAGGTTAATCAATTAAAACTTTCACACATTGAACTAACCCAAACAAGTTTTTGGTGTCATTGTCAAGGAGGTGATTAGTTTAGTTCTTTATTCTAAGGGTTTTCACTATCTTTTGTTTTTAATAATAAAAAAAAAAGAAAAAGAAGTTTGGGGCGTAAAGTAGACGACACATTAACGTGGATATCACCAGACAATAATGGGGAGTCTCAAGAGTTGGATAGTAGAAGAGATAAAAAGAACGATCATGGAGGATGTATATTATAGGGAGCCAAGGACTCTTGCAGATTTCAATGAGACCCAATTTAATTAGGAAAATCAGTCTTATATGAACTCATACACTTTGGGGGTGACAGAACCACCCAGATTTCCATTGGTCCATCAATGCAAGTACTCACATGGGACATCAAGACCTATTTGAGTTTCAACAAGATGAGTCAAATTCATGGGATTCAAAATTGGACAAAATCATAGATAAGCTAACAGACATGGAAGAGACCCAGAAGAAACTGGAAGAGCAATTCGATCAAGTAACAAAAAATCATACCTTTTCTATTCACAAATTGGAGATTCAAGTGAGATAGCTTTCCCATGAATTTTATAAGAAAATTGTGGAAGACTCTCTAAGTAATATGTAAATACATTAAAGAGAGCAATATAAGGCTATCGCACTTAAGAATGGAAAGACCTAGAAGGATAAGTGGAAAGTGAAACTGAACCCCACTTTTTTGAAGACCAGGAGACAAAGAAAGAGGATGAAGAAAAGAATGCTAGCCCTCCCATGTATTCACCAATTCTTGATATACTGTGTGTGAACATTGAAAAATCTTTAGTATATGTCCACAAAAAGAACCTTATCCTTCTGATTAATGATGACCAAGTGACATTCAACATGAATAATGTATTAAAAAAATCTAAGGAGACTAGCTCATTTAGGATAATTGATGTGTTCGAATCTTCTAAAGAACAAAAGGACAAAGAACAGATGACAACAGACATCGAGTTGGAAGAAGCTATGAAAATCTCTATTCGTGAAGCGAAAGAAGCAAAGGAGAATAAGGTGATAAAGGAAGAAAGAGAGCAACTCACCTTCTTATAGGACAAACTATTAGATTTGATGGAAGATTCAGGGAGTTTTATTATTCCCTATTTTGCTCACATTTCACTCAAAAAAAGGACGTTATTGAGCTTAATTGGTTTTCATAATGTTATCAATATTGCCCTTATGATTATTTTACAATTTGTAGCTTGCTTACAGGCTACAAAACCTATGTTGAAAGAAAAAAGTGGAAGCAAGCTGCTCATAATTGATCCCGGATAAGTTTCTAAGAAAAGCGTTGAACTACCAATGTTAGAAGAAGCGTTGCATGGGAGGCAACCCATGGATTATTAATTTAATGTTATTTCCTTTAACTTTTAGATAGGTTCAATTCTGTAGTGAGGTTGTTTCGTTTCCAAATAAAATCAGGAAGGCAGAGGATTTTGATATGAATTTGATGATTGAGGAAGTAAGCAAAAGAGATGTGAAAGGGCCATAAAAGTTAAGAAGTGATTTTGAAAAAGTGAAGAAGGACAAAAGAAGAGAAAAATTAAAAAATTGGTGGCCTAGTAGGCCATAATTGTGGCCTAAGGTAGGGTAAAAAGGGGACACACAAATTTTAGTTTAATTTTTTTACCATTTTACCCTTCGTTCACCTATATATTCAATTCTTACTTCACTTTTTTAATCACTTTCATTTTAACTTTATCTTTCTAAGTTTAGAACCTCCAAACACTCTTACTTCTCTCTACCCAAATTTCAAACCTCCGGTCTCTTCCAACTTTTACCTACTCACAAGCCAGTATGCCTCACATTAAGCAATCAGTAAAGTAGGATCAATCATCGAGACGAAACCAAGTCTCGGGATGGGGAAAAGGAATAGAGCAACTGATTACAGAGCACCTTTCTTGATCTTCTCAGATAAAGAAGGTACTTGTTTTCATTCTCTTCATAATAAGCAAATTGTGGTTCCAAATTATTTTCATTTTGAAACTTTAGATAGATCATAATTGCAAGACAAGGTCAAAAATTTAACGAACAAAATTCCATGGGGACAGTTCATTTAATTTCAATACTTAGTCTACGAAGAACTTACCTTAGAATTCTTTACATCCCTTCAGTTCGAATCTAACAAACCTAGGGAATTGTGGTTCAGGTTGAGGGGATAACCTTACGAGCTTAATTATGAGACTCTGTATGAAATTTATGGTTTCTCATAGTCGTCCGTAGTGGATCAGCACGATGATTTCCGTGTCACCCCTACTGGACTGAACTAACTAGGTTAGAGTGTTTTGAGTCTAAAAGAAGCCACAAACCCTTGTTGCTGCACAAATTCATATGTCAAACTGTTTTCGACAAAACAGAAACCAACAAGTGTTTGACGAAGGAACTTTTTATGTTGTGGTCCATGGACCATAGCATCCCAGTTTGCACAACCACCCATATCTTTAATGCAATTATTGTTACTCAACGTAAAAGGAATAATAACTTAGGAATGGGTTACTTGGTTTTGACCATAGATGACTACTATAGAGTTGAGTGTAACAGACTCACAATCTACCATCCTGAATTCATAAACCCATCATCTTTGGCGAGCTGAAATCCTTAAGTTCCATAATATGGAACTTTGGGATATTAGTGCCAAGACATATGTTAAGAGCAGGACTAGTCAAGTGCGTTCAAGTGCTCAGCAACAACAAGAAGAGAATTCGATCAGCGAGGAGTTTGAGGAGGAAGAAGAAACAGAAGAATCGGACTAGAAGAAAGTGCTTGATACAATCTCTGCAAACACCAAGGTAATTATATATACACTTGCGGAGAACTCTAGAACAATGAAGGAGATAGCACAATCTTTACAATGTCAGAGCTGGGACATATGTCGTATCCATCGTTATTTCAAGCTCAAGGCGTGCAACTACCACCTCCAACACCATCCCCTCCTTTATCGCCATAAGGCCTTATTCTAACCCTTTTCTTTTTAACTTTAGTCTTTACTTATTTTTGTTTTATTTCAATTTTATGTCTCTTCTTTCCATATGTGTTTGTTTGTCCCCTTCTTACATTGAGGACAACATGTTGTTCAAGTGTGGGGAGGGTTATGTGTTTTGCTTTGAATGTGAGTTTTGCATATTATATGATAGTTTATAGGTTGCATTTTATGAATCATGTGAATATGTCAATGGCTTAGATGGATTGAAATTGATTTAATTTTGAACATAGTCTATTAGGTTGTGAAGAATCATTAGCTCGCAAAATTAGTGAATTAGGTTCTTTGGCTAAATATGCATCTTAATTAGGATTTAGTGTGAGTTTATCACCCTTTAAATTGTCACATTCATTTTCAACGAAATTAGCTCTGCTAGTATTTTCATGAAAACGAGTAGCTTAAGCAATAAGGTAGGCAAATAAAAAAATTATGTTTGTTAATTTTAAATAAATTACTATTCCGCTAGCCTTCAAGTTATGAATAAAGCTAGTAGCTAGTTGAGAATGTGATGTAGCTGAGTAACCAGATCAACACGCATCAAAAATGTGTGCCACCACGTTAAAAGGCTATAATGACGTTTCAACCAAACAGCTTAATAAAAAATGATTTAGTTGTGTAACCGAATCAATATTCATCACCAATGTTTGCCTCTGAGTAAAAGACTAGATCCTTGTTTAATTAAAAAAAGTGTTTTCTAATAAAACCTACTAAATTGGTAATAGCTTAACTTTTCATGAAAACATACTTAGGAATAGTTATAGAGTTTGAATGACCAAATAATTATTAATGTATGTGTGCAATTGAAAAGGGTTAATAATTTCACACTTAGATCTGGATTTATGTATATTTAGTTTAAAGCCCCAATTGCAGATTTTGTTTATTAATGATTTAATATGACTTGAATGGTTGTGTTTTAAATTAAATTTATTTCATGAAGTTGAAGCCATTGTCTAATTACTGCATTGTGTGGTGCGTGATTTTTTGTATTTGTTGTTTTGTTTACTTAAGGATAAGCAAACATTTAAGTGTGGAGATGTTAATAAATGGGAATTGCATCATGTTTTAGGGCTTAGTTTGATATGTATTTAATTGTTATTTCAATCGTTAAGTATATGTTTAGGTTAGAATTGTGTTAGTTTGTTAATTATTTATGTTTTAAGTGTTTTATGGGTTAATACAAGTATTTGAGCTTAATTATTATATTTTTGAGGTACCTTGATGTGTTTGTTAGTGTTTCAGGGTCAACATCGAAGAACGAAAAAGTTTCAGAGACACTAGGGTAGAAACAATGGCCCACAATCGTGGCACAATAGGCTATAATCATGATAGAAGCATTAGAGTTAGCCCTTGCCACAATCGTGATAGAAGGCTCGGATGTAGCCCACGATCTTGGCCTGCGTCGGGTAGCGTAGACACTAAAAAACATCATATTTTGAGAGATTTTTTTGATCTTTTGGACCCTGAAAAAATCCTAGGGTTGCTTAGAACATAAAAGGTATTTAAAGAATAAGATAAAGAAGAAGAGGGGGCTTTTGCATTAGCCAATTTTAGATAAACCCTAGAGAGAATTATCGAGAGATAGAGAAAGAGAAGAAGGAAGAGAGAAGAGGAGAAGAAGTAGACTCGACGTACTTTCAGGATCAGGAGTTTCCTGACGTTGCTGCCTCCTTCTTTCCGTTTAATTTCGTATTTCCTACTATTTTTAGTTTTATTCTTGTATAGAATTGGAATAACAATTGATGATAGGATTTTTGGATGTTAATGTTGCTTCTAAACTCACCTTTAAGATTTTATCTTTGATTTAATGAAATCTGATTCTTTATGTGTTATTTGGATTTATTGTGATTTAATTCTGGACATGCATAATTTGATAATAAATTGAGAGGGTGAATTGATTGAAAATTAATTAAATTAGCTAATGAGAGTTAGGTGATTTAATAGAACTAGAATTAAATCAAATCGGTAAATTGTGGGAAGAGAGATAGGTTTTCGATAGATTATGAGATAACTTCATATCTAATTAGGGTTTTGGATAGGTAGTTAAAAGCTACAAATTTTTTGTGGAGAGATAGAGGAATGCGTTAGGAATCTAATGCTTTAAAAATCAAGTCATTTGGAGATTGAACAAAAAAGTTATGATCAAAGAGTGAGAGGTGTTCAATTTACGAAAACCAACAAAGTCGTGATCGCGATGATGCGCGGAAAACAGGAAAGTCGCGATCGCGACTTGCGTCCTTTGCTTTTCTTCTTCCGACAGCTCAAATTCTAAACTCTATAACTTTTGATCCAAAACTCCAAATTTTGTAAACTTTATATCAATGGAAAGCTAAAAGAAAGATATACAACTTCTATGAAGAACTTAAAAACAATTTCTACCTCTATAAGGGTCAAAATTTCAAATCAATATGGCCGTCCCAAAAGTCCCATCCTGAACAGCATCACAACTTCTAATGATCATATCTTTCAACTCCATTGTCTAAAAACTTCGTACTTTATATCAATAGAATGCTAAAAAGATAAGCTACAACTTTTATTAAGACAACTTTGGCTAATTCTACCTAGATCAATACAGTTTTTCCTTTGAGTTCAGAACACAATTTCTACATCTATGAAAACTAGCAAAATGCAATACCTCTTCATATCAATCCACTACTAAGTACCTTTCGGTAACTCTTGAACCTCAACTCAAGTAATTCATCTCACACAACCTTTCCAATCTCTATCATGCTATTCCAAAACAAACACCCATTTGCAATTTCAACAAAGAAGAATATGCACATACGCATCCCTCTTCCATGACCATTATACTCAACCTATAAAATAACATAATCATACACAAAAAGGAAGTCCTTAAATTCTCATTCTCATTAGTAAGAAAAGTAAATATTTGAACAAGTTTATTTACATATGAACATACACATCACTAACTTAACACAAGATACAAAATAAATTGGATGCTCAATGTTTGATATGCTTATAAAGCTATCCAAAAGTCTAGCCACTATCTTAGTTACAAAAGACTCTAATATCTTGGAGTTTCCGATGCCTTACAAGGTTCCACACTCGTTTTGCTTTGCACCTGAGGAGGGAATAATGGGGTGAGCTACACGACTCAGTGGCTAATACATTTATAGCCATCGGCAATTACTACAAATTCAAGCATATGTATTTATATATCTAGCAATTCAATCATTCACCAATTTAGTTCAAATCTCATAATTAAGCAGTTAATGCATAACACATAACATAGACTTAGTCTAGCTACTAACTTAGTTAAAAAAGTCTCTAATATCTTGGAGTTTCTGATGCCTTGCAAGGTTCCAAACTAATCTTGTTTTGCACCTAAAGAGGGAATAGTGGGGTGAGCTACACGGCTCAGTGGCTAATACATTTATAACCATCGGCAATTATCACAAATTCAAGCATATGTATTTATATATCTAGCAATTCAATCATTCACCAATTTGGTTCAAATCTCATAATTAAGCAGTTAATGCATAACACATAACATAGACTTTATGCATTAAGCAAATCATTCAAATACATCATACTTAACAATTTAAAGATACAATGCACAACCAAATGGCTCGAGGGGTCCTATGGGTACGAAATGGAGAAACCGAAGTTTTCACCATGAACAAAATGAGTCCATTTTTGGAACTCATACGTCACAAGCGGGCAGCTGGGAGAAGGCTTTTATCTACGTGCACGTGACGAACGAAATGGTTGCTCTCTCTCCCAAACCAAAGCACATGTTGATTTTATCATATGCTCATACTTTCATGTTTTTTCCTTCTTTTCATTTAATTCAAAATGTTATAATCTCTTTCAAGGTATAACATACTCACAATGCATCATGTATTTCCAATCAAGTCACAACAATTCAATTTCAAGAAATCA
>JANIJH010000001.1:26894450-26908874 GCA_024520975.1 Erythroxylum areolatum | reverse complement strand
AATATTAATGTATTGATGATGTAATATGGCTTGAAATGCCATTAAAGTTTGTAAAACTCTTAATTTATGATGTTGATAAAAAATGGATTTGTGTATGGACATGAAATATGAATTTGTACGTGGATGACTATGATGAATGTTGAGCATAAATGGTTGGTATATATACATATATTTTCACATTAGTGAGATGTTATGGAAAAGACACATAAGAATGGTATAAATGATGAGATGTTGAATATGAAGAGTCAAATGAATTGAGGTTGAGAGTTTGATGAATTCCAATTGGTAGTTGAATTGTTATTAATGATGTGCAATAGAGAAAGTGAAGTTGGGATAAATTTCAAGTTTTACATGAGGGTAAAATGTGTGTTCTAACTTCAGGAGAAATTCTTTATTAATCTATGATGATTTTGACCAAGTTGTCTTAATAAAATTTATAGATGATCCTCTTAGCTTTCTGACGCTATAAAGTATGTAAATTTAGGAAATCAGAGTGAAAAGATATGAGCATTATAAGTGAAGATACTACATAGGAAGTTTAAACATGAAAATCATGGTGAATGATGAGAGTGTGTGTTTGTGATGAGTAATTTGAGTTGAATCTTGGGAGTTTGATGCACCCAAATTGGTAATTGAATGTTCTAGGAGTGTTATTGCATTAGAAGAAGTGAAATGGGGAAGATTATGAGTGAATATGATGTTATGTTGGATGTAGGAAGCATTGGAGAGGCTTTGGAGGGATTTTGGGAACCCCTATATCCGTTAGACGGACTTTAGGTCCATTAAACAGACCTTCTTGGGTGATAAAGGGCTCCTAAGCTAGTCTATGTCTGTTAAACGGAGCTTCTCGGCCAAAATGGACTCCCAACCCCAACAATGTCCGTTAAACGGACATTCACGGGACAGCTATAGTAAATTGTGACTTTTGATCATTTTAGAGGCAGAATCTTGCTTTTTGGTCTCATGAAAGTTGTAGATCTTGAAGTCTACTTTCAAATGGTCTAAGAACGAACTCAATAAGACATATTTAGCAAAAGTTATGATAATTGCGCCAAGACAGGTACAAGATGACTAAGGACATAAATATGTTGGATTCTTTTGTCCATAACTTCCTAATCCGACCTCGGAATGAAGTGATTCTTGAAGCGATAGATTCCTAAGAGATGTATCTACCTCTCCATGAAATTTGGTAGCTTTCGGTTTTGGGATGAAAAAGATTGATGAAAAGATAGTGAGGGGTCAGTTGAGAGAGAATGATTGGGGTAGGAACACACTTTGGAGTTTTAAGCATATCTTGAGCTATAGAGCTTCGATTGAGATGATTCTTTCTTCAAAGCAAACTAGAGACTTGGAGCTACAATTATTGCGAAGAAGTCAATTATGATTTTGGTGATTAACTAGTGCACAATAGGAGAAATTAGCTCGAGTATGGTGACTAATTTACGTGGGCATGCCATTGAACAAATTGTGCGGAAAATTATTGGTATGATATGAGAATGAAGATTAATCGATGATGGTTAAAAGAATTCCATTGGATTAAGCTCAGGTTTCATGTTTTCATAAGAGTTAGGTTCCGGAAATAAGCGACACCCAACATTTGTAGTATCAGAGCAAGAGTTGGGTTCTGGAAACGGGATCCAACAAATATTATCACGTTTACCAACTAGGAATCGTTAGATGCAAGCTTCTGGGTCATCGATACAAAAGTTATAACGATTCCTAACCTAATTGTTTTCCAAAACTTAATCAATCTTGACAGAGCTTTCTTGTTTTACTTGATGGATAACCAACATGATGATAAAGTTGGAAATGTTCATTTAACTTTGGAATTCCTTTTACATGATAAACAAGAGATGTTCTTCTACAGAAAAATTTGGGGATGCATATAGTAAAAGATTGTATCTGATATCCAACAAGACACGAATAACATATAACAAGTTCAATTTTTGAGACAACATTACAAAAATTACAAGATAGAGCATTAAGTAAAAGTAGTTTGCAGAACAAGAATGGACATGGACAAAAGAGACAACGTTAGTTACCCACCATTCTCACCCCGTAAATTAGATTATGCACAACCCAAAAAAGAATTGAAAAATTATATTCAACAAGAAAGACGATGAAGAGTAGTGTGAAATGCATACTATAGCTACTAGTTTACCTAGTCCAAACAAAGACGATAATGAAGAATGGGTGCGATCGTTTGTAGCTAGTGGGAATAGGAGTCAAAAATGTTTCTAATATTTGAATGCTTATGATGTGTTACCAACACTAAATTTGGTTTATGGATATAAATGATTTAATTATATAATTAAATATAAATTAAAGGAGATTAATTTACATAATCCAAAAAATAAAGTAAGATTTATGATTATTGCTAAAATTTTAGGAACTTAATGTGTCACATATAAAGAATAGTTAAAAAAGAAAAAGTAATTTAATAAAGTTAAACTTTACTATAAAGTTCGAAAAATTTTAAGATATTTAGGTGAGGATCAATATTAAATAGTAGATCTTATTTGAACTTAATTAGTATTTAATTAGAATAAAAAATTAAAATTAGATTTATATTTTAATGAAATTACTAAAAATTTAAACATTCTTATAGATACGCATCGACTTTATATGAGTTATCACTTTTAGTTTATCCTCCTCTATACTAATAAAAAATTTTCAATTCATTCGTGTAAATACTTTAGAAGATGTATATTTGTGCGACTATAACAATTGCGAATAATCTATTTCAAAAATTAATTCGATGAAAATTGCAAGAAAAAGATATCAAGATTTATACAATTATATTTCACACTTTATTATATCTATACATTAATAGATGAAAGTAACATTAACATTTAAAAAAATATAAATAATTTTATTTTTCTTTGAACGCGCACGAAATGAGATATGATCCCTATTTTCCAACATCACATTCACCGATCACGAGCCAACAAGTCTCTTCGCCCTTGCTTTACCACCTCTTTTTATAATTACTGATTCTTAGGAATTTCTATGAGATTTAAGCAACTACTCTTTCAATATCTCACACATGATTTTTCTGTTTCATCTGTACAAATATAAACAAGTAGTAGAATTTCAGTAGGTATATTAGTCATTGAATATTTTAGTATATCTTGAATATAAGTACCGAGAAGTTTAATTAAGGACCTAGCTCAATACTTATTCCAAAAAAATTGCAACTATTTTTCCTACATATTTAAGAAACACTTATTTGCTGGTGACCCTAACTAATGAGATTTTGTATTTTTCATGTAAGAGTATACCTTTTTAGAATATATTTCATTATAAATTAAGTCAAGTCAACGTACCCAATGTACAAAACTAAAAAATTAAAATACAACTTCATATTTTAAAAATCAGGTGCCGGACTACTTTTTCAATACTCAATATCGCAATATCTAAATTGTAAAGTATTATCAATTTTGATAAATTTATTTTCTCAATTAGATAAATTTTGAAAGTTTGCGTTTAATCTTATCTTTTTCTTAACTGGCCAAGTGATTTAATTGACATAGGATAGTAAGAGATAATGATGATGGTTGAAGGAGTTAAGAGAGGAAATAGGGACATTATCTCTATTTAAATGACTACCTTGATGGGTGCGTAATTATCAAGTTATATACATATAAAGTTTACATAAACTTCGTTCGGTAACTCTCCATAGAAAATGGATTGACGTTTGACAAAATGTTGCATGGCTAAGCGTATAATTCTCTCTTTCCTTTTGCCTAAAAGGAAAAAGGAAATCTTTGTTACCATGCTATCTACGAGACAGCATCTTACTTAGAAGTGGACCTATCAAGGAAAAGTTACCCCATTGGTGAACGGGTACACATTTGCTCTTCAAGAGATGTATGGACTCCAATTAGATGTTATCCCTTTTTTCCTGTGACGTTTCGCATTTCAGTTAAAATTATGTTTAAAAGGATTAAAAGCTCGAGTTTACAAACCGTAGGTACATATAAAGAAGTAGAAACCGAGAGTCTAATATTTAAGCTAGTGTCATTGAACAGAAGCATGGCTTATCGCAAAGTGACAGCTGAAAAGCGAAAACCAATGTACTGCTTTCAAAATGACGTGCTTGGCTCTGTTCAACAACTAGAATGTTGTAAAGACAATGTTGCTCTTGCCGGAAGGGAATTATACAATGAGAATCCTCTTGGAGGAGGCAGATTTGTGGTCTCCACCTTCCTCACCCTCAATACCACTAAACTTAAAGCTATAGATACCGCATGAAACAGTTCAAAGATCAAGATGAGCACGGACCAAACCAAGACCACTGTCAACAACAAATCCTTGAAATGCCATAGTGCTCGCTTCAGGTTGGCCATAAACTTGCAGGACCAAAATAAGGGGTTGCACAACCAGTTCCGGTTTAATTTGGGTTGAGGCAACCGGCATATAATGCCCCCTAAATCACGAAGTGTATTCAAAAGCCTGAGGTGGTTGAGGCTCCTCATCAACAGCCATGGCCGATGCAGAACCATGCTGCTGCCCTGCTGCTGAACCACCAGCAGGAGATGCTGTTGATGCTGGCGCATCAGTTAGAGAGAGTACTTCAGGTTCAGTTGGCAGCATATCCCTGAGAAGGACAAATCCTGAAGGTGCCAACTTCACTGGGACATATCTGCTACCTTCAATGAATTTAATAAATTTCTCTTGGGCAGGAACCACCCTGGCTGGGTTGGTCAACATTTCAAAAGAAGGTTCAGGCTCTGCTTTTTTATCTGGTGGATTATCAACCTGCCAAAGGCATATGATCATCAGATTAAGATGACACAGGTACAAAACTCATTAAACTCTTCTAAGATGGACCACTTTTCAAATCATTTATAAGATAAAACAGTTATCCAAAGCTTACTCAAGGAAATAACTCAAGCTTATGAAGGGGAATCAGAAATACTACCTGCATAGAATCCCCGTCCTTCTCAGCAGATGATTTCCCTTTTCCAGAATGTGCTGCAGCAGATGATGATTCTGCTCCAGTTGCCTTCTCAGAATTAGCTTTCTGGTCTGCTTCTTTCTTTGCCCTTGCCTTGGCCTTTGCTGATGTTGAGAGAACTGCTGTTGGAAGTTTCACAGTTGATGTGGTAGTAGGAACAGTCGTGGGTTTGGGATACTCAAACAGGGAAGGCTTTGCATTTGAAATGAACTCAAACTTTGGAACTTTCAAGTCATAGTTCAGTCCAATAAAAGCAGTGGGTGAGAATGACAAGCTTATAAAATAAATAAGAGGGTACCAATACCAGAACTGGCTGAAAACAGCAAGGCCAACAACTGCAGTGATTTTATCATGTTTCGATTTAGACAGCAACCTTATGGTGACATTCCTCC
Organism: Erythroxylum areolatum; assembly: GCA_024520975.1. Taxonomy (NCBI): domain Eukaryota; kingdom Viridiplantae; phylum Streptophyta; class Magnoliopsida; order Malpighiales; family Erythroxylaceae; genus Erythroxylum; species Erythroxylum areolatum. The sequence continues at coordinate 26,903,522 of JANIJH010000001.1, read as the reverse complement.
CACCAGCATCAAGTATTCCAGAAGCAAGAATAGCTCCCATCTTGCTCATGGTGTCTTCATGCTTATCAAGAATAATCTTTTCCAGTTGTCGCCTAAATTAAGAGACATTAATCAAGGTTATGCTTTTTAAGAAGTGTGAACCGGAAAATTTCTAGTTCTTTTAGCAGTAAAGCATTAATAGTCTATCAAGAGGGAAAAAAAACTGTCCTGTAATACCTAAATGTACCAACACGAGAATCACTAGCTTCATTCATCTGAACCATGACCATGGCCATTGCAATAAGGGCACCTTGTCGAACAAAATCAACTACATCTGAAGTCAAAGGTTCAAGCAATGATATAGCTTCACTCAAGCCAGTGCCAGCACATGAAATGCCCACTGCAAGTGCCGCACCATAGCGAACATGCGGGTTGTAGGACTCAGATAGCAAGGAGACAATCCGGGGAGTCTAAATTATAACATGGTTAAGTGAGCATTCAAATTACACCACAAATTAATATGAAAGCATTAGAAAAGTTTGGACAGGGATGGGTAAATGTTTAACAGCAGGTACATTATAAGAGTACAATACTAGTATGGATTATAAATAGCTAGATGCAACTTATCAAAATAGCAGTTCAGAAAGCAAGAAGAGGAACCAAACCTGCTCTGGCTCAGAGTAAAGGACAAATCCAAGAGCAAGAACAGCTGTCCTTCTGACATCATCACTCACATCTGATACAGCAAAGTGCAGCAGTTGGCGTATGGCTTTATTGTTTGCTGTTCCACTGTAGGCTAAAGCCAATGCATACATGCCACCATAACGAAGTATGGGATCTTGATCTCGGGTCATCTGTTCAATTAGTGGATCTGCTTCCTCTTCTCTTCCATAAACTGTAAGGGCTATACCCAATGCTAATCCTCTGCAGCGCAACACAACTTTATAAAAATGCACTAATGCTGAGGCAGACACTTTTTCTGAAAGAGAAGTACAACTTTACCTAATGATTTTCTCATGCTGTGTCTCATGAGCATAAGCAAGCATTTCACCAGCTTTCTCACTAGCAGTTCCAACCATTAGCAAGCCCATACTAATTCCAGCAGCTTCACTAGCAACAGCACTATCAGTGTACAATGCACTTTTTATGTCGTCATATATATCTTCATCAGCAGTTCCAAGAGCTGCCAAACCAAGACCTAAGCAGGCACCATGCTGAATAACCTGCAAAATCTCCATATTAAACTCTAGGTAGGCAGCTTGTCTCAAAAATAAAGCTGAAAGCAAGAATAATGACCAAAGCATACCTCTACATTTGTGCTGCGTAAGCTATCGCGAAGGAATTGTTTGATTCCCTCACCATGGTTGGCATGAATGAGACCAAGAGCATAGAGAGCACCACCTTCTGAATAAGGACTGCCTCCCCCACCAGCTCCACCCTGAGGTAAATATGGCGCCATCAGTGATCTCCCCTGTTGCAAATGTCCTCTGTGAATAACACCAAGACCTGCTGTTGCACTAAATTTAGCCCAATTTGTGGCCCTGCTCAACCAGTCCTGCCAGTTGATATGAGCCAAAACAATTAAGTAATCTAAAAAAAGAGCATAGGGAACAAAAAAAAAAAACCATAAACCAACAGTTAATGAAAGATAAAAAACACTCTACAACTATGACTCACAAGATTCTCCCTTAGGAACGTATCCACAGTTGTTCCAGCATGCATGATTGCATTAGCATAAATTGTTGCACTGTGACAGACACTATTTCTCATCTCAACAGACTGCTTTATTGTCTTCAAAATGAGTAGATCTGACCTGCAAGCAAATCAAAAGAGCCACTTTTATGTCCATGGTAATCCTCTCCAAGACAACCAACAATTAAACTGCAAGAGATAATATCTCACTGAAAAGACAATCCATACTTGTTATGACTGTACAAGAACTGCAAAGTCAACTGTATTGAGGTCTCTCCACATAAAATGCCTTTGATCTTTGCCAACCTCTCAGCATAGATTGTCTCATATGTATCTATCTCATTTACATGCTCAGTGGGAGCTGCACTTCCTTCTGTCATTTGAACATCCTCTGCAACAGCAGGATTTTCACTTTGAGCAGATTCAGGGTTAGATCTTGGCAGCACAGATACTGCAGGTTGTAACTTAGGAGCTGGCAGACGATCTCTAACATTTAAGAGAAAAGCCTGGTGTTCATTCTCCACAAGATCAAAGGCAATCTGGAATGCCAAGAGAGTTTCATCCTTATTTCTGGAGCGTAGGAGTTTTTCTAAAATGTTTGCTACACCATCAGGTTCATCCAGAAACATCAAGCATTGGCATATGCTCACAAAATCAGGAGAGGGCAACTTTTGATACACATTAACAAGAAGACGAAGGACCTGCAAAAGGAAGACTATATCACAGAACACCCTAACAATCAATCAATTAGTCAGAACATTAACACTTCATCCACAAAATGAAATGAGGAAAAAACTTGGTTGCAAAGGTACTTCCACACCCATGCACATGCAACATGCAGATTTAATCAGTTCATTCCCTGGCTACAGCAGAAATACCAACAATAAGTTGATGAGCTAGCCCAATGACCTCCTTACCTCACGCCGATACTCTCTAAGATTAACAAAAGAATGAGAGACATTAATGCAATAGGACAGGCTTCCATGAACATTATCACTCCTTGTGATTGCTTCCTCAAGTTTGTCCAACCTTCGACATTCAATGGCAATTCCCATTGCCTGTTGATATTTTCCATCCACAATACACCTAAAAGGAAAAATGGTAAGATAAAAAAAGGCCCCATAGAATATAACAACTGGGGTTCACAATCGCATACTTATCCAGCATCCTCTCTACAATGGCCTCCAGCCTAGCGTCGACATTTATAGAATCACCTGATTCAGCTGCCTTAGACCTGAGACTAGCATACTCGTCTATGGCCTTGGCTGAAGAAATAGACAAAATTGTCACATCAGTAACTCAGAGATCTATTGTGAAACTTGGGTATATCATATCAATGTGTCATTAGAGAGTAAAGTCAAAACTATAAGATAACAGACTGCAATCAATTGAATAGAAAGTGAAAAATCATGCTGATAGTTCAGAATATCATGGTTCATTCTACATCATAATGTAAGCAAGACTCTGAAGCCTCTCAATCACATCCATATGTTCAATGATATGAAAACAATGCAAGGTGATCAGAATGCTTACCAAGAAGAGTGTTAACATAATCAGAATCCTCAGAAACATCAAACAGGGAGCCAGCACCAAGGGCATACGATAATGAATCATTAAGTTCACCTAAGTAATAAAAGACCTGAAATAAGAATTCAGTTAAACAAAAGATTACTATGGTTGAATAGAAAAAGAGAGAGCCAACAAGGCTAAAGGACCCAATTCCTCCAAGGGCATCCTATATTTAATTAAATTGGATTTTGTCAGTATACAAAAAGGACATCATCAATTTTATTATTTTTTTTTTGACATTGAAGGTTAACAACAAAACGAGATTCACAACTAAGCACTTATCATTACATGAAATCTCACTCACATGCATCTACCAGTCCTATTTAAAAAAATAATGACAAACTACAGCTGTTATTAAGCACAACGATCAGAAATTTATTTTTAAGCTTTTTATTGACTCAACAAAAAAAACAAGATAAAGCCATACTTCCATGAAATAAGGATACAATGTACAGTTACGTTATTCCATTGTAACGATGTAAAAAAGAGAGAGAGAGCAGCAGGGGTGAAAGAAAAGAAAACAGCTGTAACCTTCGAAACAAGTAGTGCAGCAAGTTGTCTTTGATGCTGATCAAACTCCTCATCTTCGTATAAACTTTCTCTGAAAGAGAAAAGGGGAAAACATCAGGCTGAACACATATAAAGTTGCTCCATGACATTACTCAAGTTAATTTTGCAGAAAGAAGCACAAAATTAGACCGACAATAAAGAGGGACACAATCAAATCTCTATTCACATTACTTTTCAGACATTGTATATAAAATATTGAATTGAGTATCAACAAAGAAGATCAGCCAAAACTAAGTATTCTAAATTTGTAGTATTAATTCCTGCTTAGGTTTAAACTATACAAGCACCTAGTGTAGCAACATAGAACTATGCAGTCCACTTTGATTATCAAAAAGTCAATGCAACGTCATCTAAAGTAAGTTAGCCAACGGTATTGGTTAGCAATTCAGATTTAAACCTACATGAAACAACATTTCAACTCCCCATTTCTTACTAAACCTTACAATAGTTAAATGAACTATGCTGCTTATATGATACTCCAATACTGAGATTGCACTAAATAACCAAAAAAAAAAAAAAAGGTAGAGAAACATGATTAAAATTTCGAACAACAAGAAGCACAAAGTCACATACATCTAAGAAAGAAACCAAAGATAGCCCATTCAGTGCGATATTATCCGAATTCCGCAAAACAAGCTAGTGTACATTCGAATTCAAAACAAAAAAAAGATCCAAACTTATAACTTCGTCTGCAATTATTCCCAATTACTTCACCAAGAAAAGAGATCAGAACAAAAGACTAGTTTTTTCAAAGAATGAAAAAGACTTACATTATAGGTACGCTTGTGGAGATCTCGGGCCAGAACTGGTCAACATAGTTATTGAGATTATGAAGAGCGTGTTGCTTAAGCGAAGGGTGGCTTTCATTAAGCATCGCGAGCAAGCCACCCGCAGAGCTCACCGTCACCGCCGCCATTGCTGAAACCCTTTAGAACAAATCGAAAACCTAACCAGCAGAGGCCCCAATTTCGCGAATTGATTTGTTCCCCTAGTTCGATTGAAATTCTTTACAGAAACAGAGGAAGTTTATAAACCCTAGATAGAGGCGAGTGAGGCAGACAAGGGGAAGGGACTCAGCTGCTATTAAGAATTGAAATTCCCAACTTGACCAACAAGAAAGAGAAATTTTTTGGCAAAAGCAAGCTTATTGATTTTGAATTTACCCCTTCTTTTTACATTTATTATTAATTTGACCTCATAAATTTTGCAATCCTTTCAAACAAGTCCATACTTAGGTAATATTAAGAAATTCAACTCTTATCATTATTCTCATATAATTAAATTTTAATTATTTATTATAATTAAAATTAAAAATTACTGAATAAATAATTAAATCAACATAAAATTTTATTTTTAAGTATAATAATTATTAATTAATTATATCTTTATGTTTAAAATATTTATTTATATACTTATATGATTTTATCTTTTTAAATTTGTAATTTTTATACCATATTTAGAGTTTAGTGCACATCCCATTTCTTTATTATTTTCCATACTCATTTAGGTTCTAAAGTTAACAAGATTTCTCGCTTTGCAAAAATATAGGCAAGATCGTTGATATATGCGACTTTTTTCTTATATTTAAAAAAAAACTATTTTCATAATTCGAATATGTAACTTTTTTATTAGAAAAGAGCAACTTTTATATTTATTCTAGGATCTAAGATTTGAAATTAAACCTAAGTTACAACTGCTACAAAAGTATAGATGTAACTCAACTGTTTATAGTTGTGATGATTTAATAGAAATGGAATCGTTTGGAAATATAGATATGTATTTTTGCTTCAATTCAGCTTTCTTCTGGTGGCCATCCTAAGAAAGTTTTCGAGTTCTCTTTAGGTAGATATTAAACTGCCCATGAGAGTGATCATCCCCGGAATTTAGCTTACTTGTCATGTACCAAATAATTCGGCTTCACTTAACGTTTCCTCCATTAACACTCACGTACGCTTAGCACTTGCTGAATTTTCTTACTATTTGTACTTACAAGGCGGTATAAGCATAAAGTAAAGGTTTTTATTTATCCTTATATATTAATTTAATTAATATTTTCTGTTTTAATATTAAAAGTAAAATCTTTATAATATTTACTATATAATTGAAATTATGATTAAATCATAATTATAATATTTAATTTACACTTATGTATTATTTCTAGATGTTCTTAGTTATAATTTCATCCAGGCAGGATATTGGTGAAATGGTAAAACTAGCACATATTATATTTCTTTCTTATGAAAAAAAAATAATTGATCTCATAAATTAAAGTATGGAGATACTTAAATTAATATGTGGGTGATTATTAGATAATAAGTCACTGAACTAACCCGATTATGAGAATTCTGAATAGAATATTACTTATGTGTCTATGAATTATCTCATAATGATGGTTGTATAATTGATCCTCATACTTGAGATTACTAGGGTATCTCGTGTGGGAATTATTGTGTTTTGATGTTACTTATGAATCGTCCTAGGATAATTCAATCAATAGTAATTAGATACAGTATAAACTATATAGAGATAGTTGAATAAGTCAATATATGATTTATCAATCTAAAGTAATTAGAAATAATATTCTATTGTTCTTGATTAATAATAATTTATAGAATTATATGATCATAGTGAATTGGTATTTGAAAAGGTATTTTTCAAATTACAATTATAAATCAATTACTAAGTAGCAAAAATGAACATGATTAGATGATAAGAGTAGACATTGATCCATACTCTGTCCAATTAAAATATTGAATGATGAAAGGATTAAATTATACATCATAGCTATGCATAGACAGATTAAGTCAATTACTTTAACATTTCTAATAGTTAGGTAATCATGACATGTTGTCAGACGTAATCATGATTTATAATTATGAATTGTTTAATTAGAGAATTAAAGACAAATTAAACGAATTTTTAATTTATTTAATTGTATTTGTGAATTAAAATTGTAATTTATAATCATTGTCAATTTATTAGGAACCTAATGAGTCATACATTAAAGAGTAATTTATGAAAGAAAACTCAATTTAATTAAGTTAGACTTATGTCTTCTTCCTCTCAAATCAGTCTTGACAATTGCTCTATAAATAACAACAAAGGTTGAACATTTGAACAACTTATAATTGATCAATCGGAAAAGTTTTAAAGGTTTTTTAACGAGAAGACAAACAAGGTACAATTTTTAATTTGTTTTGTGTTTTATTTAAGTTTATTTAATTATCAGGATTTGCTCAAAATCCATTAAAAAAAAATTGTTTTCTGCTACGCCCATGATTTGATCACAATTAAATTCCTACGCTTACATGTTTAGAAGCAGACTCATTTCCTTACCTGTCAAGCCTAACTTCATTCGTTTTTCCTTTATATCTTTCGTTCATAGCCAGGGGAAGGTTTGATGCAGGAACCAGATTAGTGAAGGAAAGGTTTTCACTTTGCCTCAAGTTCTCGAGAGAACCATGCTAAGGACTGTTGGTTAATTATCAATGGCAAGGTGAAAATTTACTCTTGGTTTAAGTTTATAAAGATTCGATTTTTCTGTTTCAAATCTTTTTCTGATGTATAATCTGGTAACTCATTTACTTTTTGTGTGTGCGTTTATGCATTAACCTTGCCACCAAATTGTTGATTGTTATGGTCCTTATTGTATGCTATCTGGGTATTGAACAAAACTATATATGTGAAGGTATTGTTCAATGTATTGAATCTTGTCCAAAGCTTGCTACTAAATAACTGAGAATGGTAATTTGACATTCCATTCTTATGTTCAAGTTGAAATATTATATTGACCAAATGGTTTTGAGAAGCAAAACTCAACATTTATAGTCCTGAAGCAATAGTTTCATAGTAACACACTGGTGAGGCGTTGGGATGTGTGTTTGGTGCCCTTGTTTGCATAGGAAGAGGATAATTTGATGCTGCCCAGAAATTGGGAGCTGAAGTAGCCATTGGCTGAGTCTCTTTGGGGCTAGTGAAAATTGCAATGTTTCTTTCTTTTTTTGGATATAATAAATGAAAAATGTAAATTGCGCCATTCTATAATTTCGGTTGTCATTTTACTCAAAAGAAACATGTATTTCCATTGCCTAAATCAAGATTTACCAGTAGATTAGTTAGCCAGATATGGCCAACACGGCAGAGGCAATATGTGCAACTTTGGACTAGGCAATATCAACAATGTTCTCCAAGTCTAGATTTCATAAATGATTTATCTCCTTCTTGTTGATTGGTGTTGGATATGGGTCCTTCTCACATGGGGAGACTCCATGTTCCATAATTGCAACACCGAAATCGGTGCCGCATTCTGTAGTTGTTGAAAATAAGAAAAAAAAGGCAGCTGCCTTCCCCTGTTTCATCAAAAACACACAACAGAAAAAACACAGAGAAAAACCAGAGCAAATGCTCTGAAGTTAAGAAATATATTCCTAAAGGGGTGATGAGTGATAAAATAGTGAAGTTAGTATTTTTAAGTTGGGAAAACACCTTGTGAGTCATTATTTTGGGTTTATCTCTGTATACCCACTATTTGTAATAATGGAAGAATTATTCTGAGTTTTGTCCATGGTCGTAGCCCAAAATTAAGGGTGAACCATGTTAAAAATTCTGTGTCCATTTTGCTCATTTTATTTTTCCTTTTCACAAAATACACTCACTGCGTCCAACAAGTGGTATCAGAGATGTGTTTTCATTGAAAGTATTTTTTGAAAAAAAACACGTTACCAAGAAAACAAAATTATAACGAATTTTTTAGCGTGATCCATTCGAAAAGTTGACGTAAAATGGCAAAGGTAATGAATAGTACTTCAAAGTTGTTTTAATAAATTTACAAGGTGATGGCACTGTAGCAATAGTAATTGGGTCCCGTGGCACTATTTGCGGTATCATTCACAAGTTATTATTTATCGAGTCCCGCGATACTATTCTAGTGGGGTCCGACAACACTATTTCGATGACCACTATTCACAAGTTACTATTTATCAGGTCTCGTAGTACTATTCTAGTATGGTCCAACGACACTATTCCGGTCTCGTGGTGAAAATTTAGAAGATATTTTTTCGCCAAATTTTGACATCCTGATTTCATCTTTGAGTTCGGTTTTCTCAAATTTGGCTTAATTTGGCAAATGGAAGTGAAGACGAGTAAAATGATCAATCTAAACGGTATTAACTACCATATATGGCGAACCAAGTTGAAGGTTCTCTTGATAATTACAAATATGCATTTGCTAGTGTTTTCGATAATTAAACTAAAGGAAATGTC
>JANIJH010000001.1:26877322-26888337 GCA_024520975.1 Erythroxylum areolatum | reverse complement strand
TCTTCGATCAATATTCCAAAGTCCAAACACAAGCATGTATATTTTAAAAATAAACTAATAATTGAATTTAATTTTATCAAAAAAAAGAATACATGTTATTTTTCGTTACTGGACCCCAGAATTGAATGAAAAGAAAATTAGAGATTTGGAGGCTTACGTGTAACTAATACATTGGAAGTAAAATACATCAAAAGAAAGTGGTCCTTCATTCCCTTTAATGAGGGTTTTAACTTTTACGACTTTACCCAATTTTATAATCAAACATCAAAGCATCTAAAATAATAAAGAAAAAGTAGAGAACAGAGAGTGAAAAAATTAGTACCTGAGTCCTGAGATAAAAACAACCAGGGAAATGGTCAAATCACAAATAAGAATGATGCTGGTGTGCTGCACTGCTGCGATCGCCTACTTGCTCAATGCTCACTGTTGTCGCATGGAAGAAGACAACTAGGTTTATTTATTTATTTTGGTGTGTAGGAGAAGTCATTGGGCTTTTATATTTGGTGAAGGAGATTTAATGATGGGTTATAGATCAAAACAAAAACTTTGAGCCTATAAATAACATGAACCCAATTTTGTTAAAATAAAAATGTAACGGGCCTCTCTTTTATATTATGGATGAAAAAAATAATTTTTATGGATTTCTTATATTGTAAATATTATGAATGGATATTTTATATAATTAGACTAAAAAATTAATTTTTATAAATTTACTATATATATATATATATTCTGAAAAAAAATTTAGTTTTGTAGGGGCTATAGCCCTTGCTAGTCCCCCTGGATCCATCCCTGCTTATCCCTATACTTTATACAAAACTATGAAAAACCTTGTATGGATTAAAAACAGGCTCCTCAAGCCTACTTTGCAAAATTTAGTTCCACTATTGGACAACTTGGTTTCAAGTCTAGCACTTATGATCTTGTGCTGTTTCTTCACAAAACAAATCAAGCGTACACTATTCTCCTTCTCTATATAGATGACATGATAATAACTAGTAATAACAAACATGGTATCTCTACCCTTAAATCCTTTCTCTATCAACAATTTGAGATGATAATCTAAATTATTTTTTGAGTCTTGAGGTATCCTTGGATGAATCTAGATACTATCTGTCACAAGCAAAGTATGCTACCGATCTCATCTCTCATGCTGTCATCACTAATACTAAGACAACTAGTCTCAACTGGACACCAATGATCGCTTCTGCTATTGATGAGAGTCTACTTATAATGATGGTATACTTTTTCACCAATTAGTTAGGAGTCTTATGTATCTTACTATCTCTCATCCAAATATTGCTCATCTGTTCATAGCGTGAGTCAATTCATGTTTGCGCTCATTTAACTCACTTCTTTGCTATTCTTCGTATATTAAGGTACGTCTGAGTCACTCTATTTCATGGTCTTTAGTTTCGCTACTCTTCCTCGTTAAAACTATAATCTTACTCTAATGTTGATTGGACTAGGGACCCAATAGACTATCGGTCCACCATTGGTTATTGTTTTTTTTATGGGAACATCTCTCATTTCTTAGCACAGCAAGAAGCAAATAATATCTCTCGATTTAGTATAAAAGCTGAATATAAAGCTCTTGTTGATACTACATCTGAACTTTTTTGGCTACGATAAATGCTTCAAAATATGGATTTATTTTTCTCATATGTTGTTCCTCTCTATTATGATAATAATTGTACTTTACAAATTGCTTGTAATGATGTCTTTCATGAACAGACCAAATACATATAGATCGATTATCATCTTGTTAAACATCATATTCCCCAAGGGACTATATAGCTTGTTCCCATTTCCTGAAAACCTCTGATTGTTGACTTCTTCATGAAGTATCATCCACCTTGCACTTTATAGATCTTGTTTTCAAACTCAACCTCTAATCTTCTATGACATTTGAGTTTGAGGGGGGTGTTAACAATAATAACAATAAGATAAGATGTATAAAAAGCCTGGATCTTATCATCATAAGATGTACTTTGACATAATATGATAATGATTTTTTCATTATCTTTGATATGATATGATTGTATATCATAAAATTAGGGATATTTAGATAGACAAATTGTATATAAATATCCCCTCGTACATTGAATTATACACGCTATTTCTTCTTTCACTTTCTACAATGATAATTAAAAGAGTGATTCTCACTCAAAAATATTAGACTTACAAAGAAGAAGTGGTGAAAGTTTTTCCTCGTCAGGAGACAAACTTATGTATATTATGAGTTGTGGTTCGTGGCAAACTAAAGTTGACGTCAGAGCCTATTCAAGAAGCATGTGGAGACAATCCAATCCAACCCGAGATTCCAGTTCTAGCCATCAACTTAAACCTTCACTCTATACTTTTTATTATACCATGTTTAATTTGTGTTCTTATTATAAAACAAAGGTTAACTCCAATTTTTTTTAAAAAATAATTTGATCCTTTATCCTGTTGAGTCAAATCCCGTTTGAGGACATTTGAAGCAATAGCATCACTATTAAAGGGTTCAAATCACCGTTACAGGTCTTACAATATACTCTCTTTTTGTCTCCTTTCTCATGTACAGGTTGAGTTAGTGAACAACTCAATGGGTAATTTTCATCGTCAGAAAAAGAAAAGCTTGCTACATATCTTCTGGTAAAATCAGTTCCCTTTACATGACTAATTTGCAATTTGCATGTGAAACAAGTTAGAGGTTTACAATGCCATCATGTGTCAATATGGTGGGTAGGTATTTAATAATGAATGACAAATTCTAACTAGTTGACCGAAAATAAATGACAATTAGGGATGTTACTATTGTAAAAAGAATCTTACAATATATAGCAATAATTAGGGTTCGAGTACTAGAGAAAAGAACAGCTGTATAGATGGATTAAGTCAGTGACTTATAATGCTTTATATATGGAAAGGCGGTGATATGACATCATGAGCTACAAGGCAGAAAGTTAACCAGTACCAGTCTCATGTATTATTCTCATTCAGTGGCTGGCTACTTCAAAGTTCAAACACAAATGGATTGAAAGCTGAGTTTTGAGTGGTCTGTTACTGTAAAAGCTCAATAATGGTGGCAGTGTACACTTTTCTCATTTTAGTAGGAAGGACATTGTTAGTTTTACCTTAAGGTCACGTATGACATGTCCCCAACACTGATTCATTACCAACCCCACATAGCTAGAATCCAAAAATAATATGCAGAAGTTTTTGGATCAACCTGCCACTGCCATGTCCTTTTTCTGATCAATCTTTTCTTCAAAAAACCATCATCATCCCACAAGATGTTTCACACGTTTTGAGTAACAGCATTCTGGATCTGCAGAATAGGCCACCTTTGTTCTTCAATGCCCAAATCTACCTCCACACTTTTCATGGAGCATGTTTTTACCCCAAAATGTCAGATCACATAGATTTTACTGTAAAAAAGTCATGGCCTGCATGTAGGTGAGGTAGGAGTGGTTTCCTCGTTAAGGCCGTCTATTAGTAAAAAATGCAATAAATGTCCACTTGAAGTCTACTCCAACTCAGATTTGGAAGGAAAATGAAAAGATAGGATCATTGGAAATTGAAGATTCTCTTAAAGTTTCAGCCAACATCGATTAAGGATAAGCAGTACCAACCACCCACCACTATAACCACCTTTGCATCTTAATCAAGACAATTTATCATTCTAAGAGTGACAAGACTCTAATTCACATGAGATGAGTCACTATCACTCCTCAGTATTAAACGATATTGACAGGCTTAGCCTTCTGTTGATTCCGACGAAAATAAGCAATCTTCGTTTCAGTTGCATCCGACTAATTTTAGAAGCAAACAGAAGAGGCATGCATGTTCTAAGTTTTTGACATTAAAGTTCAGCTTCCTCATTCTTCTTGCCTAATTGTCTACTGTGACAAAAAGATCAGTTTCACTTTAATTCCCACGACTTTCTATGATTCTTGTTGCCAAAACTTATCCATAACTGATACCCATTTCGGTTTAACTAACCCAATTCTCTATACTTACTGTTTATAAGTTATGCAATAAGCAGAAAGAAGCTAGGCGATGTCAAAATGACTTGCCTGATTTTCCCTATCAAAGAAACTCGATAAGAGGATTGAGGCATTTTCTTTGGAATCTTTTGATTCTCCTTTCAGCATGAGACAACTTGCATAATTTGGCACAAACGGTCGCAGAGAGGCAAGCAAGTTGAGGACAAAAAGAGTACAAAAGATGGATATGATAGTGGAGAAAGATTCTTCAAATACATCTAGCACCGGAGCAGCTACCCCACGTCACAGTTGCACCAACCGCTATGGCAGTTGAGGTTAAAATGTCTAATCAGTACTGAACAACAATATTTTTGCGCCAGTCATGGGCAGGCGTCATCGGTAGTTAATGAAAGGCGAGTTGGCTCACATGGAGATATGTTTAACTATAAATACAGAGAAGCAGTAGATGATAGATGAAGAGACAAAAATTTGGAGGGGAAAGCCTCATAATTTATTTCAAGTAGTTTTGGAGGTTCCATCAGTACAAGCATAGACAAAGGGAAGGAGAATACAGTGCAAAGGCAAAGACAATCTACTAATTTCTGTACCATCTAGACTGACCTAACAAAGACTGAAGCCTAGTCCTACATCCTCTCTCTTTCCCCTCTATCAGATGATCTGTTAGACAAAGGACTGTGATTTGTATCTTGTTGTGTAACTCACCCCTGTAATGTTACAGACCATTAGTCTACACATCTTTAACAACCCTACTTCTTTACAATTAGAAGAGTGATGGAAAATGGAAACAAAACCATCACCATGAAAAAAAAAAAAAAAGAAGCTATTTCCTGCTACTTCAAACATCACTAGGCTTAAAGAGCAATTGAGTTTGCAGGAAAAATAATTTCTGATGGAACGTACACTATCGCCTTCTATGGATCTAATTTCTCCCATTCAAAACGTCCAGGAAGTGGCTTGTCTTTTACAGGGTCAAAGTTGTACCTGCATTTAGTAATGAGAAGAAAATTTTCTTTGTTAACTGAAAAGAAATAAAAAGTAAGCTATGCAGATGGAAAATATGAAGGCTTGAAGATATGCTTTTGAAATAATTTAGTTATACTTGTCAATAAATTGTTTCCGCTGCTCTTCTTCAGCTCCAGAGAAGAAGTCATTCATTTCGTGAGCTGTTGGGATGTGCTCATGAGCTGAGTTTTGTATTCTTCTGTTGGCATCAGTTGAACTGGATGGCCTAGTGGTAGAACCAGGGGTCCTTATGGTTTCTGAATCCCTTATCAAACTGCAAGGAGTAGATTCCCTTGTGCTCCTGGAAACAAAAGTAAAGGCAAAACAAAAGACATTGACATAAGACGAGTTAAAATATCATACTAACTTAGATGTGTGTCTGTGTTACAAACTAGTGATTCCAGCGAGAATAGTAAAGTCACAATCTCATGAAAATGGCATTAACATGAAAATTGAAATAAGGCTGAACAAAATTGAAAAGATTAAATTGTTAACACATACTGTTGTTTTTACCACTTCACCCACTATCCCAATCACGCTAATGGCGGACAACTCACATAAATTTCCGTGAAGGAACAGTAACCCATCAACCACAAACAGCAAAACACTTGAATAGCCTTGAAGCAGAGGTGTTGAAGCTACCACAAAATGCAGCTGGAAATTTTATGTTCATGACTACCTCAACTGCTAAAATGCATTGTAAAGATCCACAGGCTTCAGTTGAAGGAAATGTGGAGGATACCTAAATTTTCCTCCATTATGATCCTATCCCTTTCTTCACTTAGATGGTATCAAATAATCACTTGTATGCCCATAAATGCCTTATTTGCCTTATATGAAGATTCATCATAGGTCCATTTCACCTTGTCCACTCCAAATATATCCTTATGATGAGACCAAACCCAAAATAGCAACGGACCAAATACATTAAACCAGTAGAAAAGTTATCAGAAAATTTCCAGGTGTATGAATGATAAGGCGTGTAAGAATAAGATCATGTGAATACTAGCAGATTTACATAGACTTGTAATCAAGTTGATGTCTTCCAAACGAACTCCAACAAACAAAAATCCTGTGAGTAACACCAGTCATGAATTTACTAATGACTCTATCCAACTGAGAGCCCACTAAACACAATAACAATGCTTCTAAAGATTTGCTAAGCAAAACTTAACCTTAACACAGAAAGGGCATCAATGAAGGAAAAAAAAATCAGCTATGAAGATTTGCGGTGTTTTCATAAAACAATGCAATGGCTTTCTATGATCCAAAAAAAGAAAACCCCAACATAGCTTATTTGTAGGACATGAACATTGAAACAGAACCACTCAAGTTGTAGAATAGTAAAAATTGAATTATGGGAAAAGGCATTCTAGTCACATGTAAAATTACTATTTTCTTCCTCACATGACAGATCAAACGATAACATCACTACTCGTTATAAAGCAACTGAAAAAAGTAAAAATGTCACATGAATATTATAGCCCACAGAGATGGAAGTTACAAAGAAGATTAGGGGTTAAGCAAAAAATTCCACAGCAAAAGTGTCTGTTCAACCAAATCAGGCATAATTTGCGTCTTTAAAATAAAAAAGAAAAAGAAAAGAGATATGCAGAATCCTTACCGACTAAAAGTTCAAAAAAAGTTGGTCATCATACAAAAGTAGCAAAAACTTACCAAACAAAGTAGTGCAAAGTCCAGGAAAAAGGTCAGAGAAAAAATATACAACAAAAGTATAACTTGAAGGTGAAAAAAGAAAATATAGAACACAACTTGTCACTGATAAATAGGGCTCGTTAGAACAAACGCAAAAAGAAATTCTGAAAGCGCGAAGAATTACATATAACCCCGATCCCAACCCCAACAAAAGAAAAGGGTTATGAATCAATTCAAGCAATCTACATTTTCACTTCTAATCCCCTCTTTCCAAACAAATCCGATAGATTCACACTCATTTTAAGTGGTCTAAAAAGTGATTACAATCAAATTCCCAATTCTCCGCTCCCTCCTACTTTTCTCGACAACCAACACAAAATTCGAAAAACAGAAACCCCAACAAGTAAGAGTTATGAATAGAAACACAAGAATCAGAGAAAAGAAGATAATAAAAACCCACCTCTCTGTACCGTCAATCTCCAAAAAGTTCTCTCCAAACGAAGCTTCTACACCAAAATCCTTGCTTTCACTCTCACGACTACTGTTCCCAATCCTCTTGTCATCCTCTAGAATCTGCTCTCCCTTATTTGACACCCCTACTTCCTCCTCGTGACCTGACCCGAGTGACTCAGAATCCGAACTCGTTCGCACTCTAGAAGCAACATCTTTTGGACTAGGATCAGGGTTAGGGTTAGGGTTTTCCCGGTGATTGTTGTGCGTACACCTATGGCGCTTGGAATCGCGTAAAATGATAGGGAGCTTCTCGAGGCGACGGCTCCGGAGCTGAATATAGCCGCCAGAGACGACACCGGTGGCGGAAGGAGGCTGGAGATGGGCTTGGCGTTGGAGGGCGAGAGTTTTGGCGCGTGTACGGACGCCGAGAGAGAGGTCCATTACCGCAACGTCGCCTGCCGTTTTGGCTTTCTTCATGTACTTGCCCATTTGTTGACACTGAATCACACGCCGTCCCTTAGATATGTAGATATATGAAGCTAACCTATGTATTTCTCATAGATGGAGAGACCGAAGAAAGAAGAAAATGGAAGACAAGAAGACTGTTTTTGGGTGCGTAGAGTGCGAGTGTTCAAAGATGGCTTTAGCTGTTGGTTATTGGTTAGCAAGTCTGGAGAGAGAAACAAGAAAGAGGATAGAGAGAGATCAGTATTTTAATTTTATCGTGAGAAGTTCAGCTCCAAACAATTATTAAGTGATTATTTTTAATTATATTAAGATTTTATTCATTATATTTCTAAATTTATTTAAAATAAGTTCACATAATTTTAAAATGAGTAATATATCCTATTTTTATCTTTCACTTAGAATATTCATATATAAATAACTCTAAAATTTTATTAAAAATAACAATAACACTCAATAAAAATCTCGTTGAGACGCAAAAGTTGAGAACGTCTAGTAATATGTAATCTTACCTCTAATTAGTAGAAAGATTGTTTTCAAATAACCTAAATGAAAGGAAATTTTAAAATTTTATTAAATTTATCTTATATAAACAACAACAGAGTCTAGAAAATCCAATAGTACATAACTTTATCCTTAATTAATAGAGAAAAATCTATTAATATACAGCCTTAGCCTGAATTAATAAAGAGACATATCTTATATATAAACATTTACATAATTTAAAAATAAGATAAACTCTCTTTATTGATACAAAAATGTTGAATAAACAAAAACCTCGAGAGAAAGCGTCCATTTGTTGTGAATAGAAAGAAAAATATTTGATGTTAACATTCACATTTCATTTTTAAAAAATCGAATTACGATGCTACAAAACATGATCCAATACAAAAACGATAAGATAATATCCTAACATTATCTCGTATGACGAGATTTACATGATGACTGCTTACCGAGACGGGTAAAAGCATCGGATACCCTGTCTAAGTGGCCACGTGGAATTATCTCTCCTGAAGTTTCTGCATTGACCCCACCGCCGCCACTCTCCTTCGCCGAACTTGTAACCCACGCTCCACTCCCTATTTGTGATCCTGTCCTGTGTTTGACTTCCCTGTTGAGGTCTATCACAACAATCAACTGTCGTAATCAATATTCGATTTTTGGGTAATTTTGTCCATTATTTTATTTAAAAAAATCTCCTTCTCTTCCCTAACATTACAACATTCAAATTTTGATATATTAGTTTTTATTAACTTAGGTCTTAAAACTTCCATTAAAAATATACTTAACATCTTTAACTTTAACTTTTATCAAACTAATTCTAAAACAATATTTTATTAAATTAAAGAATTGTTGAAATATAATTTATAATTCTAATATTTATTTAATAGAATTAAATTTTAAAGTGATAAGTGAATTTTAGTAAAATGGTTTTTAAAATTTTTCTTCCATATAATAACTCAAAATGGAAAGGTACAAAATAAATTTTAAAAATTTTGTCAAGATGGGCATGGTCTATTTTAATAAAAATGTGGATACAAACTATTCCTATTATATCATCCCTTTTTGTTTACATGAAGTGAAGGTTTATGGAAATGGAAAGTCCATATAGAAGGTAAGAGTGTAATTTGAACATCAACATTTACAATAAAATATAATTTGAACTATAACATTTCAAAGCGTTCAAATTAAACCTCATCATTTTCAAAATGTTTAAAATATACTTAAAATAAATTAAAATTTTTAACAGAATTAACTTCCCATCAATTAAATATCACATCAATGCTAATAAAATATTATTTATATATATTAAAAGTGAGACCCACTTCAAGGTAATTATTTTTTAAAATTAACTAAAAATTGGACCCTACTATCATGTGTCAGTGGAACTCACTTTTATAGATTTTTGACAATAAGTCTCACTTTTCATCTGACATTGAAACTCACATTTATAAAATTCTAATAATGAGTCTCATTTTTTCACGTAGCAGTGGAGTCTATTTTTTAGTTAAAAATAAAAAATAGCACCTTTTCAATATTAATGTGACATTTAATTAATGATGAGTTTACCTTGTTATATTTTCTATCTACTTATAGTCTATTTTTAATATTTTAAAATGTTAGGGTTTAATTTGAACGCTTCAAAATATTAGAATATATTCTATGTTTTATCATAAACACCAACGTTCAAAATATAATTTTAATTTGAAGAAGAAATAACAATTATATCAAAAAAAAGTTGGGTAAAATGACAAAAGCATCATATGCATAAGTAGAAAAAGTAGAAGCCTGGTGTTATAAAGGTTTTCCTAGATACCAAAGTTATACTGAAGTCGCGTCAACTCATTTGCACAACAATGTCACTTAGGTTCTTTTAAGTAAGACTCAGTTTTTCCACGTGATCATTAACCAACAAAACCTTATTCTTGAATGCCTTATAGCCCTTAAAGTGTTTGACTCTCACACTCGAGTAAGAATACTTTGAAAATGTTAAATAATCATAGGTAACTATAAACACACAAGAGCTACAATAAAAACCAATCTTTATTACTTCCTTAAAAGTGTATAAAAAGAATGTTCTCTCTCAATGTGTTATCTATTTATAGGCACTTTTGGCTTTACGATTCAGAATCCTAATTGAACTAACTAAATAAATCACATCTTATCCTAATTAAATTACATCACACTATCCAATATGATGATATGCTCATCCAAATAGGACTTTATTTGACAGGATTTATCTACATTAAAACTAATAAGATGAGAGATTACATTTAATTAGGAAAGATACATCCATATATATAAGGAATTCTACTATCTTCAATGTAGATGATCCTCCCATATGGTCTTTATCTTTTAGAACTGATATATATCTACTATAATCTTATTTATCACATCATCCAAGATCTCCCCTTAATCTCTATCAATTGATGATGGGTCATTCAAGCCCAAAGCCTTTCTTAACACACTAGTCTAGTCCAGTGCTTACTCATATCAAGTCCATTAGTCATGGTCCATCTATTTGAGCACACATTAAGTCCTTAAAGCTCTCATATGTGTCCCTCTTGCATTGATCTAGTTGACATGCAACTCAAGGTCCATCTTAAGCTATCTTTTGGTCTGACATCTAAATCTTACATCTCATCAAAGATTTTTACCAATGTGCGCCAATGCATGCCAACTCATTGACAATGCCCGTTTTCCTTTCCTACTCGCAAGTCTTTGCCTTGTTTCGTTACCTCGAGTGTCAAATATTAGTCAAGAGTCTCTAATACTTGCAAGATTCGCAACTAGAATTTAAAGGATTTGAAAACCACCCCCACTAGAAGAATTTGATGCTCTCATTGAAATAATCAATAGGCACTCCTCCTGTAACATCCCACCCCCTACTGGAAGGGGTAAAATAGTAAATTTGGCATAGGATGAGATGGATCGGAATGACTTAGG
>JANIJH010000001.1:26853007-26877222 GCA_024520975.1 Erythroxylum areolatum | reverse complement strand
CCACCCTCGCGGGGCACGGACTCGGATATCACCAACGATATCGGGTTCGGGTCACTCGGGAGTGGGGTGTTACACCTCCGAATGTGATTCTCTCGATGACTCCTTAGTCATTGATACATCTCCAACGTAGCATTTTCTCTCCCTGTATGGTTTATCCTTACTTTTATTCGAACGCTCCTTCATAAAGCTCATTGTACCTAACAAAGCATAAAATTGAGATGAGTAGGAAGTGACCTCTTCCTTCCCTTAAGGAATTGGCCCTATGAGTGCCTCCACATTGTTGATATACTTTGTCACAATGCTGTCTCCTACCATACCAAAATATGGCTCTGATATTAATTGTTACAAAGGTTTTCCTAGACACCAAACTTATATTGAAGTCTTGTCTACTCTTTTGCATGACAATCTCACTTAGGTTCATTTAAGCAAGATTCAGTCTTCCTACATAATAATTGACTAACAAAGCCTTGTTCTTGAATGCCTTACGACTCTCGTAATGTTTGACTCTCACACTCGAGTAAGAATACTATGAAAGTATTAAATAATCATAGGCAATAACAAATTCACAAGAGCTACAGTAAAAACAAACACTTATTACTTCCCTAAAAATATACAAAGGAATGCTCTCTCTCAATGTGTTTCCTTCCTCTCTTCTCTATCCTCCCTAAGAGCAATGTTAAAAAAGCTATTTATAGACACCTTTGGCTTTACAATTTAGAATCCTAATTGAATTGAACTAACTAGAACCCATTTTATCCTAATCAGATTACATCACACTAACTAATAGGATGACATCTTCACCCAAATAGGACTTTATTTGATAGGATTTATCTACATCACAAGTAATTAGATAAGAGATTACAATTAATTAGGAAAGATACATCCATATCCGTAAAGAACTTTACTATCTTCAAATGATTCTCCCATATGGTCTTTATCTTTTAGAGCTAATGTATATCTACTGTGATCTTATCCGTCTTATCATCCAAGATCTCCCCTTGATCTCTGATGATCGATGATGGGTCATCTAAGCCTAAAGCCTTTTATAGCACAGTAGTCAGGTCCAATGCTTACCCATGTCAATTCTATTAGCTATGGTTCATCTATTTAAGCATAGATGAAATCCTTAGAGTTCTCCCCAACTAATCTTCAACCTAAGGTCCATCTCAAGCTATCTTGCACCTCATCGAAGATTTTTTCCAATGTGCACTAATCCATGCCAACCCGTCGGCAATGCCCATTTTCCTAACCTACTCGCAGGTCTTTGTCTTGTTTCACCATCTCTATTGTCAAACATTAGTCAAGACTCCTCAATGCTTACATGATTCCATAATTAGGACTTATGGGTCTAACACCTAGCCATACCCTTAATGGTGAAAGTCATCTATATGTTTGACTGTTGTCTTCCTCAATTCCTTCACCCATCTTTCTCATATATACGTCATGGTAATAATGGAAAAAAGCAATGTTAATTATACTAGACCCTATTAAGTTATATTTTTATAAGTTAATATATTATATTTTATTAATTTTATCTATTTATAATTTAAATTGATTATTATATTAGAATTTAAGAATTTTAAATAAAATATGACAAAAAGAATCATGTGATAAATAAATAATATTATAAAGTTATTAAAATATAATAACTAAAATAAAAAAGTCAAATTATCATAATATATTTAAACTAAATGAAAAATATATAACATACTACATGGATTTATAAAGTAATAAAGAGTTACACCATTTAAGCTATTGATGGACACTTTTAATGTGTTCTCCAATACACTATTTCCTCTCTGTCTGGTATGATTAGGAAACTCTCTCCTCTGCAATATCTAGGTCTACCTATTTCTACTATAAGGCTATCCTTAAATGATTGCCTCCCACTTACTGAAAAATTCAATAAAGACTTAGCAAATAGACCAATAGATTTCTTTCCTATGGTGGTAGAGTTCAGTTAATTAAGTCTATCTTATGCCCCCTCCATTTATACTGGAGTACTCACTTTCCTTTGTTAAAAAAAATGGTCAAAGCTGTACAGAAAATGGTGAGAGATTTCTTATAAGTTAAAACAAATAGAGGTATAGGCTTAGAGTCAAATGGGCAGATTTGTGTAAACCAAAGGACAAGGGAGGTTAGGAATCATTTCCGTAAGAGTTGCTAATAATATCTTTTTGATAAAAAGACTATGGAGAATACTTCAAGGCAAGCATTTCTTATGGATTCTTATTAGAATTTAAAATGATTATTATATTAGAATTTAAGAATTTTAATATTATATTATTTAAATAAAATATGACAAAAAGAATTATGTAATAAATAAATAATATTATAAATTATTAAAATATAATAACTAAAATAAAAATCAAATTATAAAAATCATAATATATTTAAACTAAATGAAAAATATATGACATACTATATGGATTTATAAAGTAATAAAGAGTTACACCATTTAATGGCTTGTTAAAAATCATCATCAAATTAAGCAAAACTAAAGCAATGTGGAAAGCACCTATTTTGCTATATATTCCTTACTTAAAACATAAATTCTAAACTTATTTAGGTTGCATACTCTCTCCCTATAAATATGGTGCGTTTAAGCTTGGCAATCAATTGGTCTTTTCTCCTCAGGGTTTTTAAAGCTTTCAACTTTTTTGGTTTATTTATCAATTAGATTAAGGCTTGCGTATCCACTACAACCTATTGAGTTTTGATTAATGACACACCTTCTGAAATTTTTAAGGGGAAGAGAGGAATTAGACAGGGAGACCCTTTGTCTCCTTATCTATTTATTCTATGTATGGAAGTGCTCTCTTATGGATGAGACGGCTTCATAGTTACTTTTTGAAAGGGAACAACATATGGTCCCTCTCATCTAGATCTTCCTATTCTTAGTTCCTTAATCAGATCTTTAAAAAAAAGAGATGAAGTAGCTAATGAAGTTTATTGCAAAATTGGGAATGGGAAGACTGCTTTCTTGTGGCATGACAATTGGACTGGATTTGGTCCTCTTGCCTAAAACCCCAATGTTTTATCAACTTTTTCAGGGCTAGATCACAAGACTAATGTTGCTGTTCTTATTAATCATAATGACTAGCTATAATTTCTTGATGCAATCCAGCACCTTAAACTACCTTACCCTCCTAGTTCTAACTCTCAGGACTATTATCTTTGGCTTGGAACTCCTATTGAGAGCTTTTTTTTTAGCAAAATCTATGAAAAATGGGTTTGTCGTTCATACCCAGATGATCCTTGGGTTAAAGTTATCTAGAATAACATACTTAGACTAAGTACAACTTTCCTCCTATGGCTAGTGGTTAGGAACAGAGTAGCAGGATGGGCAGACTTCAATTTATGTCAAATCTAAATCAAATCTGTTGTTTTTGTAAGGAAGGAACAAAAACTAGGGATCATCTATTCTTTCTCTATCTTTTTTCCATCTCTATTTGGAACAAGATTAGAGACTTTATCTCATGGCATGTGATGTTTATTTCTCTTATAGAGATAGTCAAGATCTTAGCCGAAGCACAAGCTTCCGCTTCACTTTGGAAGAGGAAGCTGTTGTTTCTAGCCATATCAGCTCAAGAGATATGGAAAGAAATAAATCTGAGAAAGTTCCAAAACAAGGAATGTTCCACGGAAAGTTCCAAAACAAGTAATGTTCCACGGAGATAGTGATACAATCAATTATTTAGACTAGTAGGGAACAATTTTTATGTTAAGAAATGGACCAAACTCAAACAAAATGGAATAAGGTTTGGATCTTACTTGGGAAATCCAGACACTGCATATTGCCTTATGAGATCCTCAAACTCTCCCTAGAAACATGGAATAGCTGATTAAAAGTAGTTTGAGTAGGGTAAGGCTTCTAGATATATGTTACTCACCTATGGGTTAACAGGTATAAGTGGCAATGACAATCGCCTATGGAAGATCCCTACCCTAATTAGGAAATTACTCGATACGATCTGTAGAAAGGATGGGGAGCATTTACTCCTTCTACACTGCACTTTTGCTTCGTTGTTGTTTCCTTTGGCCAGAGCTTGATATGATGTCTCCAACTTCTTCTAAGTGTTCGATTAATACATTGTCATCCAAGTTTTGGTTGTCTCCTTATTTTAGTGTCTTTTTGTTCGTCTTTGTAATAGGAGAGTATGTTTATTCTCCAATTGACTTATTGTCCTTCACTATTCTTTAATAAAATTAACTTTAATTTTTTAAAAAAATTAAGCTCGGTCTAACCTAATATAGTATGAAGTCCAAAAGGTCAGACTTGATTTTTTTCAAAAAAGGGCCTCATACTAAGTTTCGGTTCACGCTACCCAAGTTACGCTCGGCTCGGCTCAGCTCAAGATGCAATAGTTATAAGAAAAACAATGTTAGTCTGGCCTCAAGTTGCCCTAAGCTTGAGCATAGATAGAAGTTGTCAAGCTAGGCTCGAGCATGGGTGAGCTCGGCCCGACCCATTATCACCCTTAAGTAGGTTTTTTAATCTTTCCCATCATAGACATAATACATTATTTCAATATGACCATTTTTCTTGTTAACTTAACTCATCTAGTGATTTATATATTGGGCTTGGTTTACCTTATAAATTAATATTATATTAAATTTATTTTTTAGCCTTAATTCTAAAATGAAAACTAACATTTAGGAAAATTTTAACATAAAAAGTTATCCAACCTACCTACTGATTGGGGCTACTAACTAGGCCATATGAATTTTATCAAAGACTTCAATTTTAATAGAAAGAATGAATAAACTCATATCTCATACAGTTTGATCGGTGCCAAACTAATTAATCTTTCATACTAGAATAAGTCAAATAACATTACTCTTTTCCTAATATTTTTATGTTTGATTTTTTACCCCATTTTCTTCTTAACTTTTTTTTCTCTTTAAAACACAATAAAATATGTTATTTATATTGTTAACACCATAACTTAAGTGTGTTAGGTTATTATATAATAAAAACATTATATAAGGCCTAGCATCTTATGTATATATATAGTAAGCCATTATAATTAAAATTTGAAGTATACAACCATGTATCTATATAGGTCATGATCTATAATGTTATAAAATAAAGAATTAAATTATGTTTAATATTTAACATAATTAACCCTGTTATTTAAGAACAAAGCATAAGAAAGAAATAAGTGAAATTCATGTTGTGAAAAATAGTTTAAAAATATTACAACTCAAAAGTTTTAATGGACCAATTTTAAACTCTTAAGTTTAAAGTGCGAAATCATATAAGTATTGGCGAATGATGACCGATGTTGGTCACTTAGGTTAATATAAAGATGGCATGTTGATAATGAAATAAGACAAAGATATATAAGTAGGTAAGACAAAATAGGCATATTTTAGGAAAGCTCGAGAGTAGGTGAGTATTGGCTATATTAGAACATATTGG
The DNA here is from genome assembly GCA_024520975.1 of Erythroxylum areolatum. Classification (NCBI taxonomy): domain Eukaryota; kingdom Viridiplantae; phylum Streptophyta; class Magnoliopsida; order Malpighiales; family Erythroxylaceae; genus Erythroxylum; species Erythroxylum areolatum. The sequence continues at coordinate 26,871,797 of JANIJH010000001.1, read as the reverse complement.
CAAAACTCTTTGATGAGAGATAAGATACAAATTCAAGACCAAAAATGAAAAGTGTAACTAAGTCGTATTAAATTTGAGGGTGCATGAAGGCACTTAACTTTAATAAGAAGTTCAAAAGGTATGTAATATGTGAGATTTATTATATGATGATTCAAATAGTTGTTAACTTAAGTCATGGATCAATGTGACTATACCATGGAAGTGCTTGGATGGACCATACACAAACATGATTTAGGATGACTAAATCGAAGGCTCATTAAGATATTTGTTTTCAAGATGCAAAGATGTGAAGACACATGGAAAGAATATGAAAGTTATGGGCTAATAAAGTGGGAGCACTTTTTTAATTAGTAGGAAAAGTGGTTGGATGAAGTGGCAATGAAGTAGTCATCTTTAAAATGCATTTTTCATGTGGAAAAGAGGAGTTAGTGGCCTAAGTGGATAACTCTCCACTAATTTAGTGGAGTTAGTAGAAAATGTGGCAATTACCCACTGACTTGGTAGTTACTAGAGAAAATGGATAGTTTGTTTACTTGGTTCTTAAGTTCTTGTCAACCTATATACAGACATTCTTATAAGATCATTTTAAAGTATAAAGAGGACATTCAATCATCTGTAAGAGTGATGAAAGCTTTGATAGAAAATTTTTATTGAGAGTTTTTAGTAGGGAGTTCTTAAATGGTGTTATTGTAGAGTAATTCGAGGAGAAAGTAATATGAGTTCCTCTACAATTAATATTTTGTTAATAGATCAATAAAAGTAGAAATAACCTCTATATTAGTTAGAGGTAACTAATATAGAGGTAGCTTCTGGACCTCTCTAGAACCCGCATCTTAATGGAATTTTCTACTGAGATATTATTGTTGTTGTTGTTGTTTTTGCTAATAGATCAATAAAAGGTTTACCTTTTCATTTCTCTCCTTTTTTTTCATTTGATTGATTATGTTAAACATTTGTGTGATGAGAGTATAAGTGAAAAACATGAATGATGTAAGGTATTCGAAAAAAATAGATGAGCTTGTTAGTTAATGATCACAATAGAAGGTTGAGTTAGATTTTGGTAGACTCAAGCTTAACTATCACACAAGGACTTCGATAAATTTATCTAATTATGCTATGCCCAAAAAAGTTTTCATAAAAATTGGTATTAGAGCTAGTTGATTAATAACAATACCACATATCTAAGGAGGACAATTGGTATCAAAAATCGGTGAAGAGTTCTTTTATTATTGGTAAACAATGGTTAGTGAAAGAAATAGAAAGAGTTTCTCGAATAGAGGCAATTATTGGTCCTCAAGCACTAATGGAAGAGGATGTAGTTCCTTTCTTATAAAATTTTGAAGTTTTGGTGATTGATATTTAAGATACAAAGAGAGCACTCTAGGAGAAATTAAAAGTTCGTGAGAAGATGAGCTTCGACTTGTTAGTGCTCAAGCATGCTATGTCTAGGCATGAAAAGAGAGTTTGATTAGTGAGTATTTTAGTAAAGGTGTAAGGGCTCCAAATTTTCAAGGGTAAAAGGAATGTCAAAGATCTTGAAAATTTCTTTTGGAACATAAAACAACATTTTATAATAGTAAAGATATCTTATTCACAAAATGTGTATATCACGATAATATACATTATAGTCAACACAAAGTTATAATAGAGGATGCGGACCTCTAATGACATCATGATAGGTAGACCTCTTAGGAAAAAATGAAAGAGCTAATGAATTAGTTATCTCCCAACAACACTTCCTAGCCCACAAGGAAAGACTTAAAGCAGTTAAAATAGCTTGTGTAGGAGTATGTGAAAAAAATCACATCTTTGATATTGGAAGTGGAAATATGTCGGAGGAGGATAAGTTGTCTAACTTCATAAGTGGTTTAAAAGATTAGACACAAATAGAGTTTTAAAGGCAAACATAAAGGAACCCACTAATGCTATTGTGATTTTAGATGCCTTAGTGGATTTCTACTCACTTGAGCTAGTAAAGAGTGTAAGAAGAGTGGTAGAACTCGAAATGGCTTAGAAAAAGGTAAGGAGAAGGTTTGTAAAACTTCTCATTATAAGTAAAAAAAAATCAAAACTGGATATTTCCTTTTCATTTGCAAATGGTCATTTTTTTCTCGATAATGCCCAAAAAAGAAGTTAGGTATGAGAAAATAAATTTCATGTCTTAAAGGATCAAGGATAAGGAGGTATGAACTTGAAAGAATAAGTCTACCTTAATAATTTTGTTATATTGGAAGCATCAAAGTGAAAGGAAAAGTGATAGAGAAAAATGGTACGTAAGTGATGTACCAATGGGAAGGAGTCTTTAAAGAAATCTTTTATAGAGGAGTGTCCATGGATTATTTTGACAAGGACATCAAATTTTTTTTGTAAGGGTGGTTTGTTAGACTCTTAAGTCAAAAGTACAAAAAAATGCAAGTGTTGATGAGTCTTGGTTTATACTTGGCACTTAAGTTGAATAAAGATGATAAGTTGACAACGAAACAAAGCAAAGACCTACAAGTAGGCTAGGTAAAACGAGAATTATCAACGAAAGCTTGAGAGTAGGCAGTGTTTGTAGCTGTTAATGTGCATTGATGAAAATCTTTGACGAGAGGTAAGACTCAAATGTGAGACTAAATGAAGGCACTAAACTTCAACAAGAGGGTTGAAATGTATGTAAATATATGAGGTTTATTAATGACGGTTCAAATTATTGCTACTTAGATCATGGAGCATTGTGATTGCATTATATATGTGCTTGTGACCATACATAAAGTTAGTTTAGGATGACTAAATTGAATGCTCATTAAGGAATTTGTTTTCAAAGTATGAAGATGTGACAATATATGATAAAATTATGCAACTAATGAGCTAAAAAAGTGGGAGCACTTCTTCAAATGGATAAATTCTCACTAGTTTAATGGATTTAGTGGTAACTCTCTACTAGCTTAGTATGTTAATGGAAAAAATTGGGTAGTTTGCTTATTTGGTCCTTAAATTCTTGTAAGTTCATATAAAGACACCTTGTAAGTTGATTTGGGAGCGTAGAGTGTATTCAAACATTTGTAAAAGAGTTAAAGAGTTTTAAGAGACAGTTTTTATTGAAAATATAGAGGATAAATATCTTGAGTGGTGTTACTGTAAAGTGTTATGAGAAAGAAATAAGTCGAATTCTTTTGGTTGTATCTTTTGTGAATAGGTAAATAAAAATTTAATTTTGTTTTATTTCTCTTTTTTATCCCTTGAATGTAGTGTTATGAGTACATTTTCGTACTGGACGGTACGTACTGGTCAAAAAACAGAACGGTACTCTTACCATCAATATTGGTTGTAAATATCGATCAGTACCGGTGTTTACTATTCGGTATTGGCCAGTACCAAAAATTTCAACCGGTACTATGAGTTTAAAAAATTGCAAGGACTAAATTGCATTTTTGAAAAACTTAACCCTAAAAACTACCCCCCAAACTACTATCTCTCTTGCTCGACTCTCACTCGTCTCTCACTCACTCTCGCCGTCTCCTTAGCCTTTTGCTTTCGCCGTCACCGTCTTGCCATCGCCATCTAGCCCGTCTCCTCCTTTCCTCATCCTCCTCAGACCTCGGCTCCTCCCTTAGCATCGGCTAAAGAGGCCACCGTCTTCGTCTTCCTCCACACCCGAAGACGCCATCGCTCGAAACACCGCAGCACGTCATCGCCATCACAGCTTAGCCAGACCGCACCATCGCATCGTCCGTTACAGCTCAGGTGCAGCAACCCGTCAGCAACCCGAACCACAACCTAAAGACCCGATTGTTTTTAGGTGTGTGTTTATCTGTTTTCAATTTTTTCCTACTTCACTGCATTTTTTATTGTGTTGGATGATGGATTTGTGCATGTTGGATGCTGGATTTTGGATTTGAAATTTGAAATTTTGAACTGTTGAACGCTGCTCACGATTGTGTCTTGCGTGGATGTGAATTGGAATTGGAAATGTTGGATTTTGGGAATGGAATTGAATTGTTGAAGTTTAATATAGTGGGTTTTGTCATTTATGAAATTTGGAACTAAAATTGGAAATGAAATGTCTAGTCTATAATGTTTGTGATTTACGGTGATATTGATGAATGAGATGTTGATGTATTTTATTTAACTGTTTGGTTGTTCGGTGGTGGTAAGGCTTTACCAATGTTGATTAATTGGTTTTTAAAATTGAAAGTTGATAATCAACATTTAAACCTAAATGTAAAATTGACAATCAAATGTGAAATTGTACAATTGATAATCAAAATTGGTAAATTTGAAAAAGCTTAAATCATTAATTGACACATTCTTAATATTTGTGAAATGGTAATTTATTTTTAATATTTGAGTATTAAATTTAGGTAAATAATTAGCTGAGTATAAAATTATGCAATTAGAAATTAATAATAATTCGATTGTAGTTAATAATAGTATTTGTCTATTTGGGTATTAGTTTTGGGTAAATCATTAATTGAGTATAAAAGATGTTGAACTTTAATTATTTGGTAATATATATGTGTAGGGTATCACAAATATTTATAATTGGTAATGTGTGAAAGTATAAACTACAAAGTAGTGATGTAATAAATGTATCCCAAAAAAAACATTTTGTTGTCAAATTCTGAATATGTTGTAGACTTGTAGATTCCAATCATTTATACTTACAATTATTAATGTCGATTAAGAATTATAAAAGCAACATATATATTTAAGAACGAAATATAAAATGGTGTATATAATATTATGGTTTGATAGAAATGAAAAGAAGATTCAAAGCTTTAAATAAGAAAAAAATATTTCCAAAGAAGTTATATCCTTCAATTTGTGATTGTTGGAATTGGATATTGCTGTAAATGAAAGGAAATGGAAATAGAATTATGATTGTTTTATGATTGTTGGGATTGGAAATTGTTGGTTATTATTGGAAATGAAATTATGATTATTTTGTGATTATTAGAATTGAAAATTGTTGTAAATGGAAGGAAACGGAATAGAATTATAATTGTTTTGTAATTGTTGAAATTGCAAATTGGAATTATGAATATTTTGAATTGGAAATTATTAGAAATTGTAAGGAATGGAAATAGATTTATGAATGTTTTGTAATTATTGGAAATTGTTAGGAATGGAAATAGAATTATGAATGTTTTGTGATTGTTGGAATTGGAAATTGTTGTAAATGAAATTGGAATTATGATTGTTTTGTAATTGTTGAAATTGCAAATTGTTAGAAATAGAAATAAAATTATGAATGTTTTGTAATTGTTATAAATTGGAAATAGAATTTGTTGGAAATTGTTAGGAATGGAAATAGAATTATGAATATTTTGTAATTGTCAGAATTGGAAGTTGTTGGAAATTGTTAGGAATGGAAACAGAATTATGAATGTTTTGTGATTGTTGGAATTGAAAATTGTTGGAAATTGTTAGGAGTGGAAATAGAATTATGAATATTGTGTGATTGTTGGAATTGAAAATTGCTAAGAATGGAAATTGAATTATGAATGTTTTATAATTGTTGGGATTGAAAATTATTGAAAATTGTTAGGAATGGAAATATAATTATGAATGTTTTGTGATTGTTGGAATTGAAAATTGTTAGGAATGGAAATAAAATTATGAATGTTTTGTGATTGTTGGAATTGGAAATTATTGGAAATTGTTAAGAATGGAAATGAAATTATGAATGTTTTGTGATTGTTGGAATTGAAATTGGAAATTGTTGGAAATTGTTAGGAATGGAAATGGAATTATGAATGTTTTGTGATTATTGGAATTAGAAATTGTTGAAAATTGTTAGGAATGGAAATAGAATTATGAATGTTCTGTGATTGTTGGAATTGGAAATTGTTAGGAATGGAAATGAAATTATGAATGTTTTATGATTATTGGAATTAGAAATTGTTAGGAATGAAAGTGGAATTATGAATGTTTTGTGATTGTTGAAATTGGAAATTGTCGAAAATTGTCAAGAATGGAAATGAAATTATGAATGTTTTGTGATTATTGAAATTGGAAATTGATGTAAGTAGAAGGAAATGGAAATGAAATTATGATTGTTTTGTAATTATTGAAATTGCAAATTACTAGAAATGGAAATAGAATTATAAATGTTTTGTAATTGTTAGAATTAAAAATTGTTGGAAAATTGTAGGAATGGAAATAGAATTATGAATGCTTTGTGATTGTTGGGATTGGAAATTGTTGTAAATGGAAGAAAATGGAAATGAAATTATGATTGTTTTGTAATTGTTGGAGTATGTTTTGTACTATTATATATGTTGAATGTTTTAAATTGTTAGCTTTTGACTTATAGTGAATTGTGCTCCATGAAATTGAATTGTATGTAATGTAATCACACAAAATGAGTTATATTATATAAGATGGATATGCATATTGTGTACTGAAATTATATGTTATTTATTTTTATGTGTACTGATACATGGAAGAAAGTTCAAATATTCCTGATCAACCTACTTCAGGAAGATATAGTGATTCAGCTTGGGCTCATGCTGGTATGGTTCCCGGTATGAAGAACTATACCATTTGCTTGTTTTGTAACAAGCATTTGAAAGGTGGAGGAATCACTCGATTTAAAAAATATTTAGCTGGGGTTAAAGGAGATGTAGAAGTGTGTAAAAAAATAAGGCATGATGTGAAGTGGCAGATGAAAACATTGCTTGATGAACATCAATTTGAGATGGATGGAAGGGAAAGATTGAATTTTGAAATTGGTAGTGGAAGTTTGTTTTCTAGTTTCCGTGGTGATTATGGAAATGTTGAAAGTGAAAGTGGTAGTAGCATTGGTAGTGGTACTGGTAGTGTTCCATCTCAAGGTCATGAAAAATCTTATGTGAGGAAGAGAAGAAGGCAAGTGACTAGTTTCTTTGCACCATGAACAACTCCTAGAGCCCAAACTTCAATTCGTAGTGCAATGTAATTAAGAGATGCAGCTCACAATGTCTTTATGGCAGTAGTTAGATGGTATTATGATTCAGATTTGTCATTCAATGCTTCTCAGTCTTATTATTATCAACCTATAATAGATGCAATAGCCTCTTATGGTCTATGATACAAAGGTCCTTCGATTGATGACATAAGAAGTAAACTTTTGAGTTGTGTTGTTACTGAAATTAGAAATTATTTGGCTAAAAAAAGAGTGAATTAGGGTACTTATGGATGTTCAATTATGTGTGATGGTTGGATAAATAGGAGACAAGAGCCTATTATAAATGTTTGGTTTATTCTTCAAATGACTCTATGTTTTTGAAATCTATTGATGCATCTGGCCTTATTAGAAATACTGAGATTTCATTTGGGATATTTGATGAAGTTGTGAGTGAAGTAGGGCCGGATAACATTGTTTAGTTTATTACTGACAATGATTTTGCTTATAAAGCAGCATAAAAAAGGTTGCAGAATACGTATAATTCATTTTTTGGACTCCTTGTGTTGCACATTGCATTGACTTAATACTGGAGAATATAAAGAGATCCTAGGTATTTTCCTGTTATTGATGAGACTATGCAGAAGGCTAAAAAGGTGACAAAGTTCATTTCTAATCGTGCATGGGTTTTGAATTTGATGATAAAGAAATTTACCAATGGTAGGAATTTGTGTCCTCCTGATGTGATAAGATTTGCAACAAATTTCTTATCACTTCAGTCTTTTGTTTTGATGAAGAAGGAGTCAAGGCAAATGTTTACAAGTAATAAATGGGTTGCATCTTAGCATGCTAGGTCTAATGCTGGAGTGGAGGTTTGTAATATTATACTGCAAGATAGCGAATTTAGTCGCAATGTCAATTTGTTATCCGAGTTTGTGAGCTTTTGGTAAGGGTGCTTCACTTAGCTGATAGTGAAGAAAAGCGAATAATAGGTTATATTTTTTATGCCATGGAGAGAGTGACATAAGTAATCAAGGCCAATATGAAAAATAAGCCTTTTTTATACATACCATATCTCTCAATCATTAATAAGAGAAGGAAAAGACAACTTTATTCTCCATTGTTTGCAGCTGGGGCATTTTTGAATCCTAGTGTGTATTTTAGATTGGATCTTACAAAGCAAGCTGAAGTTAATAGAGGCATGCTTTTAACAATTACAACAAATGTTAGACTTGGCACGATGCAAGATCTTTTAAGCTCACAAATAGAGCTTTACAAGTTGTCTTACGAAAAGTTTAGAATGCTGACTACTATTCGACAAAGAGGAAAACTTTCTCCAGGTATTAGTTATTTCTTTTTTCTTATTTGTTATAAATTAATTATCACTTTATTTTGTTTATAACACTACTTTTGTTATCTTATAACTTGCAATTTCTTGATGGGATTAAGTCGGAAATAGTGTTCTAGAATTGAAAAGGTTTGCGATTCATATTTTAAGTCAATGTATGAGTGCAACAGGCTGTGAACGAAACTGGAGCACATTTGAATTTATCCACTCAAAGAAAATGAATAGATTGGAACATAAGAGGTTGAAAAACTTAGTTTTTGTTCGTTACAATTTAAAGCTTCGAGAAATGTATGTTATTTTTATTATTAATTTTGATATAATTTCTTATAATTTTCTAATAATTAAATTTAATCGTTTACTAGGAGTCTTAATAACACAAGTAATTCAACTGATTCAATTGCTATTGATAATATTGATCTTTTGGCGAATTGAGTTTCTGAAGAACCCAATTTGGTTAATGTGAATGATTTAGATTTGGAAGATAATTTTGGATGGAAAAGCATTGACATGTCATTTGGTGCATTAAATTTGAATGACAACGATGATGAAGCTCCTCTCAATGATGGAGAATTTGTACCAAATGATCACTGGAGTCAGTGTAGTTCTAGCGGGTATCCTCCTATTGACGATTGAATTTCAGGTTTTTATTTTTCCTCTTCTTTTAAGTTTACTTGTATTTGATGTTTATGTTAAATTCTATATATATAATATAACTGTAACATTTTTGTTTCAGGTTTAACTTCTACTTAATTGTTTCTTTGTCATCAACTTTTTTTGTAAATTGTTTAAGGATATTTATTATTCTTTTTATTGGATGTTTTGAATCTTTTAATGCAATATTATTTATTAAAATGATGAAATTGTATTATTATAATATTTTAAATACTTTGTATTATTCTTAATTTTATATTTGTATGATAATGATTGTCTTTGTTTATATTAATTGTAACTATTATTTATATATAAAATATTTAAAAATTATTGTTATTTCATATTAATTGTCATTATTATTTATTATTATAATTTTTGAAAATATGGTTGATGTAAACAGTAAACTAGTAAAGTATACAATACAACTGTACAATATATCAATGGACTATTTTGTAAATTTAAAAATTTTTAAGGACTATTTCATAAATTTAAAAAATTACCCAAAACTATATCCAGTGCTAACCAGTACCGATACAGTGTCGTACCAGAACTTAATCTGGTACCAAATCTGATATAGTATTCATAACTTTGCTTGAATGTGCTAACATTTGTATACAAGTGACGTGAGACATTTGCGATGATCACAAAGTAAAATTGAAATAGATTTTAGGGGACTTAAATTTGACTAATTTCGACAAACTTATTCAATCCTAGTGTACCCAAAAAGATTCTCACGACAGCCGTTGTTCTCTAGCTTTTAAGCCCTCCATCAAGACTTTCTTTTGGAGCACCCTGCCATAAGCACCAGTGAAACTGACGTAATATCATAATATAGCCGCCAATTACGTCCGCCTAACTAACTAACTAACCAACTGATAGTAACTACTAACTGCTCTATGCTACCTGCCCCATGCTAAGGTTCACCAAATCATTATTTCGTTAGTAACTTTTTAATGTGTTATTACTTCCAAAATTGTAATTTTCAATTACTACATCACAATACATCGAATAAGAACACTGCCTCGATTGTTTAGTTTTGCCTTATTTCTAAAATGATGAATAATAGCAGTAGTTGGACATATACTTTTAGACTCATGTCACAAAAGATACGAGGTTTGATTGTTCATAAAACTTTTAAAGATTTCAATTAAATTTTCTAGATCTGTAATTACTAAAATATTTCTCTGCTTTGTACAAATATCAATATAATGTCGTAACTAAAAATAAAATTTAATAATTTATTTGGTGAAAATTATTGAGAAAAGTATCTATTTAACTAATTCTCTAATTACACAGAGCTTGTAGCTTAGAAGAATTTAAATCATGATATTTGTTTAAAAACAAGTCCATTATGGTAGATTTAAGGGTTAATTAAAAGAATTTCAAACTTTACTCAATTTTGTATTTATAACTCAAACTTAAAAAAGTGATAATTAAATACTCAAACTTTTAATTTTTTTTAATTCTAGCCTACGTTAATATTTCCGTTAACATTACTGACGCGTCTTGTCACATAAGACATAAATTATAAATACTTATATGTGTTAGACTTAATTATGTTTAGCTACATCTTTTTGGGATTAAAATTTCTAAATCAAACTCTATTATATGGGAGTGAAACAAAAGAGTTTCTGAATAAAATCCTAATTTGCTACCCTAGGCTCTCTTTTTTTATGTGTGAGAACACGATTTAGGCAGCAAGTTTAATATAAGGATTTCAATTCCAAAATGACGTAATTTAGTTAACAGTATAAGTGTTTAAAGTTTCTGTCTCATTTGAGAAGCCACGTCAACAATGTTAACGAGAACATTAACATCATGTTAAAATTGAAAAAAATTAAAAGTTTAATTACTTAATTTCCATTTTTCTAAAATCAGGCTAAATTACTAAATTGAGTAAATTTTGAATTTTTTAACTAACCCTATATTTAATGTAATGAACTCCTGATTTTTTAGCTAAAGGCCTCTTAGTTCTAACAATATTATCGTAATCTTTGCAATTACTAAATTAAATTGAAAAATGGTTGTATATGTTTGTTGAAAGCCAAAATTTTGCCGTTGTTTACGAGATCACCTTTTTATACCTAGGTTTTATCCCTTTAGAACTAAGATAAAAACAGAGCATACAACTTCCATGAACTCATCCCTAACATTATTATTAGAAAAATCTAACAAAACTATATATAGTTTACATTTCCACTTTTGAGTATTAACATTTGTAAACAACAGACTTGATGAGGAAGAAAAACTTTTAACTAGAAAGCTCTGACATCAAACAACAGTCTTGATGACACCTGCCCTGCAGATGCAACCTAGGAAACCTGAAACCCTGTGATGAAAAGTAAGAACTAATGGACCTGAAAAGAAAATCATATGTCATGGAATTTATTTGTTATTTTCGGAAGGATCAGTGTTCTAAGCATCAATAGGTCATACATGATCAATAGTTATGGATTTGGCACAACATAACAGGTATTTATTTCCATATCCTCACAGTCTTGTCATGGCTTGCTGAAGCAATCATCCCCGTCATTGGTGATTGGGCGAGAGCTGATATCACGCACTCGTGTGCAGGCATGGTCATACATTTGTTCTCAGCCATGTTCCAGAGTTCCAACGACTGGATGAAAATGACAGTTTACAAGGGTAAAAGAAAATGTTAGATTAAACCCGCATTAGTAATCTACAACAGTTATAAAGTGAATCAAAATTGTTGTTGCCACATTTGACTTCAAAAGCATTTGCAGCAATAAACACTTGGGGTTCCTTGAAGTTGAAGGAAATATTTTTTGTTTCCTACAATTTGGGGGACAAGCCTCTCTAAATTGGAGCCACTAAAGAAATTTTTGATGGTTTATGTGCGACCCAAGAACAGGGATATGCTCTCACTTGTAAAAGGGATATGGAAATCCAATTGAAGCTTAAAGAACAAATATATCTCAAGCCGAAAAAATATAGCACCTGGTAACCTCCAATGACCAAGAGGGTGGAATAACTTGGGTGGAAAACACAGGATTCAAACTTGTTCCCACTTGAATTGAGTTCATGAATGCACTCTCCAGATGCCAATGACCACACTTTGACAGACTCTTGACTGACAGATGCCAAGTAGTTTCCATTTGCATCCCAACAAACAGAGTGTACCTCGGTGTTGTGACCCTGAGTATCCAAAGACGTCATGACTTCAACATAGATCACCTACTAAATAAGAAACCATTAGTTGTATTCACAACTTTCAACTCAAGATGTAGTACCTGTAACGAATGTATCCTACTGTCAGTCTCAACATCAATGATCGAAACAACATTCTCTGATGCTGCAGCTAGAAGGTGCCCAATTCTTGGTTGAAATCTAACTTGTGCATTACCTCCCTGCTCCACGAAGTACAGACTGTCAGCAAGAAATCAATCTATCAACATGTCAAAAACAGAAGTTAACAACAAGAAAGAAGATAAAAGCTCGCCTTTGATATGCGAGTGCAAGGATACTGTGTCTGCGTGATATTCCAAAATCGAATCTCATTGTTACTGTCAGAGGAGCAAAAGAGCTCGTACTTCTTAGGGTGGAAATCGAGGGACATCACATGAGAAGCATGACCTGTAAATCTCTGCAAGGAAAATCTTGGCTGCAAAAATACGAGCTTCATTAGTGTCCTATTGTACGCAGACCAAGCAACACTGGTGGTTAAAATTTTCAATTAGAAAAGAAAAACACATGATGTCGAACTCACAAAATAACTGATACAAAGAACCGAAAGCCATCACAGAAAAATGTATATTGATTCTATTACAAAATCCTGAACAAAAATATTAGCCATCCTCAAATGGAAACTCTCTTCTTGACCTTTACAACAGTCAATGCTAGTTTAGAAGAATCGACGTATTAAAGAAACAGAAAAACTGGCACTTTAAGTTCAGAACAGAGAGGCAGCTTTCAAGGAAGGAAAATGCTGAAGGCAATCACAAACAAATAAAATTACTTGCTTGGAGAGGCCAAATAATAAGCATCATAAAGAAAAGCGGAGGAGGTAAAATTTTACATCTCCAGCATCCCAAAGTCGCACACTTGTATCAAATGAAGACGTTGCCAGTTGAGTTGAATTTGGTCTGAAACGAACATCAGTAATTATGTGAGTGTGTTCTTCTGGAGTGCACTCACTTTGCAGAGTTTCCATGTTCCAAAAGAAAACCTATTGACACTAAAACATTAGCATTCACATTATTACAATCAGTGACATATCATTCCCAAGTCTATAGTTGTGTCTACCAAGTATCAACTACTACTATCCGCAGAAGTTAATAAAATATTAGAAGCAACTGAATCGTTAATTTGTCTCCGAATGTTAACTTTCCTTTCTGAAACATTCCAAAAGTTGCTCCAGTCAAACTTAAAAGAATAATATTCATGAAGCTGCATAAAACTTCCACTAAGAGACAGTGATGGTAGATCTATCAAGTTTTAGAAAGATTGGTTATATTTCCTGACAATGTGGATGTAAAACATTGCATCAGAAGTTCTTGTGAAAATGTAGGTTGATAACAATAGATAACAATGGATGTTCAACAGCAAAAGAGAAAAACTGAAAACAAAAGGCCTCAGTGATGGTAACAGAGAAGACAAGGTAGAGCTAAACTAGGACCTACTCTGTGTGTACATTTGGCTGATTCATTCAGGGTAGGCCAGTCAAATATATTAATGGAAGTTTTTAGGCATTGCCAAACCACATGATAAGAATCTCATGTTCTCCTCAATTGATAATAGAAGGGATGGTTGTTATGGCCAGCCTAAATCATCTCCTTAAGCATCTGGTCATCAGAGGTCAAGTAGGAATAAAAATAGTAAAAGAGGAAAATTATGTTATAATATCAATGACAATGCCTAAAGCCCTTATTAGGTGGATGTTTTAAGCATTTTATTCCCTAGAGGGATGCATCAATGAATTAAAATCTCGGAGATCCAAGTTTATAAATGCAGAAATAGTAAAGATGATCTAGTAAATGAAGGCTCGGAAAGGGGTCCATGGATGGCAATGAGCCAGGACGGCCAAGACCGATCTCACAAGGCACGACTCAAACCTGGTCGGGCTCGAGAAGGCTCAGGCCGCCAAACTTTTTTTTTGGCTTTTTACTTCCCAAACTACATCCTTTTGGTCTTGATTTCCCAAAACCCATTGACATTGGGTCAGACTTGGCTGATTTTGCCAAATCTAATGGGGGGGCATATTACAAATACAAAATTAACTTCTTGTGGGCTAGTGAACTAATACCTTCTTATCATGCCCAGCACTGGCCAACAACTTTCCATCAGTAGAGAAATGGCAACAAACAACTTTTCCATTGCTTTTACGCAACGAATCAACTTCACTAAAGGAGAAACCTGAGATTACAAGAACCTACTGATCCTTCTGGCCTACGTAAGCATGCAAAGATGCAAAAATATCGAAAAATTGCTAACCCTTTGAAGATTCTGGGACATGTTCAGATGGGTTTCTTTTCAATGTGCCAAATAAATCTCTCCCATCTCCATCATCTGGTGAAAGAAAAGAATCCACGTTTTCTTCTAAGGAAGAAAAATCTCCAAAATTTTCAACGTCCTCCTGCAATTAGAAATAAAATTAGATATTGGCACTATTTTTTTTTATTGTTAAATTCTGAGCAATAGCATCAATAGACTATACACTATTTCCCAAGCACAAAATAGCATTAGAAACTGATATAACTATAAAAGATCAATGCCTGCTTACAATCAAGCAAATAATATATGACAAGCAGGACTACCAATTAATTAGAAACATTAATGTGCACAGGTCATGCTAGCCAACAACACTAAACTGAAGGGTTATATCTTCTTATTTGAAATTTATTGACTGCATTGTAATTGACTGATCAACAGATAGAGTGGCATATGCCCTTCGTAAGTCTTAAAGAGTTTTAAGCTCAATAAGCACTGACTAGGCAGCGGCAATCCTAGGGTTCCCTCATCTGGGATCCCTACGGAAAAGGATCAAGTTGGCCCTTGCGAACAGCTCGGACAAGGGTTTCTGAGCAGTGTGCTTACCAAATGTTCTTTAAAAACTAGCTATGCAGGTCAAATATTTGAAAAGAACAACATACCAGCTGGTTTGCGGATGATACAAGAGTTCCAGTACCATCATTACTATACATCATCAAGCTTTTTGATGTACTATTAACATGCTGGAGATTCCCCACAGTGGCAATTCCATCACCAGGAGTATGAGTTGATGGAGTTGATGGTTGAGAATTGGGAGATGGACCTACCGTGTTTCCTGTGCCGGTACTATTAGCAGCTCCAGAAGATGAAGGACCTTTCCTCTTTCTGTTATTCTGATACGCCACAGACAAGTATCAACTATTGCCTTTTGGCATCTTACAGCCTTTAAAAGGATTTGGTTGCTCAAACATGTGAAGTTCTAGTCATTTCAACCTAAACTCAATCCAAGATATATGAAATCATTGTGTCAGTTCAAATTGAAACAACCTGTTGTGCTTGCTGTAGTTGCAGAGGTTCTTGTTGCTGAGAGGATGATTGTATCTGCGGCACATTTATCTGCGTTCAGATACACTAATGATAAAGCAATTAATTGTTCTTACCAGAATAATTAAGAATCAGATGCAGACATCACTAAGGCTATTTATTTCCTCTGCAAGGGGAATAAAAACTTGCCTTGGATGAAGTTGATTGCATCGGAGAACTAACAGAACCATCATTGACACTTGGTTGCCCATCTTTAGCATGTAAAGTGGTTCTAGGCAACCCAACAAGCTTTCGTGGATCTACATCTCCAAGTGATGGTAAACTAGCATGACTGCCTTGTGCCTGAACCTGTGCTAAAAGCTGTTGTTGTTGCTGAGGTAAAAGCTGAAACTGACTTGCACCATGCAGAAGAGGTCTTTGAACTTGTCCACCCAAACTTGGCCTAATTGGGTCAAGTGCCTATATGATAGAAGATAGCATTCTTTGTAAGAACTGATTTGTATTTGGAATGGATCGACTTGCAAAAAATTCTCCATAATGAACATACTGTTAATGGCCACCCCTTCAATGGAAGGTCACTGACTCCAGGGTGCAACCCTGAATAATAGAGGAACAAAAATGAATAAGAATTTAATAGGAAAAACAATATTTAGCTGAATAAGGAACCAAACAACTCCAACGGGTTCACTTTTTGTATGGCAAGGGAACCACTAAACCACTCAGCTATTTTTTCCATTCTCTAGAGTCTATAAATGCCCAACCAATAAAATAACTCCAATCCCATCAAGGTAAACGTTCGCCTAATTTCTGGTATTATATAAAAATAATAGCATTATGTAAATTGAAAGTTGTTTATCAAGAATATAGTGCTTAAGACCTATCCTGAGCTCACCCTCCTAAGCAGGGCTAGACATAACAGCCAGGGCCACAATTTACGGCTTAGAGATTGGACAGGTGGGCTGTCTCTCTCCCCATCTCCCATCTCCCATCTCCTTACTCTAGTTTCCAAAGTTTCTCCATATATCTTATCTCTTGTCCGAGTTGGCTCGCATATGTAGAAAGAGAAAAGTTAGAGGTTCAAATGAATCTTTAAAATCAAAATCCATGTAAGGTGATTGAGTCTCATATCCTCAGCCAGTAAAAAGGAGAAGGAAACACAAGCCACTGTTATTCTGGATGAAAAGAAGATCTACTTCAAGATTTGCAAGATATGAAGCTTGAATCCGAAGTGCAGTAGTTTTCCTCTTTTTTCCTTTTTCATCCCAAACACGACCAACCTCTCTCTCTCTCTCACAAATGCACACAAACAAGCAGTAGCCAAACACACAAACAACCAGTAGCCAAACATCTTCTCCATCTAAATACCTCTAAATTCCAATGACATCACAAGCATAAATTCTTTTCTTTTCTCCCATTTCTTTTAAAACTCTAGTAAAACAAATCCCTTTAGTTCAACAAAAAGTTTCAAGATGAGAGGATAGACTATATAATACAAGCAAGAAATAACTTGGTTTCATGGTAAGGAGTGGGCAGTTAAGTGGTAAGTACGCATTACAATGTAGAATCTAACAAACATGACAGTAGGATGTCACTTTGATCAACAAGAAAGAAAATGATGTTCTTTATCACTTAGATAAAATGTATCAACTTCACTCAGTCAGCAGATCATACAGGCGAAGGAAAAATAGACCAGTTTGAGGCCATTTGCTGGTTCACCAACCAAAAATGGTCAGCGGGATTGAATTTCTAAAACTACTAATTAATTGTTACATTATAAAGAAATAAACTGCCTTTTTTCCACAAACTGCTTATAAGTATTTCCTTTGCTAGTAAGGTCACAAAAACAGGATATATGTTCAACAATATATCATCAAACTGCCCCAGGATGTATTATCAGCAATCTCTACAAATTGTAAATATAAATGGAATAATTTCTCCTCATCAACTAATTGTTACACTATCATGTTAGTTTTTCACATTACTTTTTTTTCCCCTTCGTTTAAAAGTCCCCACTACCAATAAAAACAGGTGAATTCTACACTTGACTTCACTCCCACAACAATCTTTAAACCTGCCTCTAGAAAAGTATTCCAAGAGGGAAGCAGCCTGAAGCAGAATAGATGAAAAGAGGCTCTAGTCGGCATATAGTAGAACATGCGTGCAACAAGGCACTGCTTCTCTTGGTGTTGGTGATTGGAGTACAGATTCATCCAATGCTATTGGAAGATGACAACTTGTCCCTGGAGTATCTGTTTTTAGTGTCTATTAAGCAACAGTTTCCTTATTTATCTTTTGACATTGCTAGGAAAGACAACACTACCTCATGTCCTACAACTTTTCGTTCCTTCAAAATGGACCAGTTTATCGGCCTTGTTTAACTCTTTAAACATGTTTCAAAACCGAAAAGAGGCCTTGAATTTTTTATTAAAGCCTGATCGAGTTCTTTTTTTTTTTTCAGTTACTGGGAAAATTAGGACTACAACCTTACCCCAAATATATATATATAAGAAAGAGAGAGAGAGTAATAAAGGATTAAATCTATAAGGATATGTTATGTTGTCATATACCTATTAGGATAAGGGTTTGTTATGATTCCTATATCCATTAGGATTTGTTTCTGTTTTATTTTATTTTAAGTTTCCTAGTTAGGAACGTTTCTTGTCCAGCAAGAAAAGAAATAAGTTAGCTTTAGAAAAGGATTTCAACCAATCCTTTTCACATTAGAATTAGGACTCTTATATACCATAGTTTAGGGCTATAAAAGGGGGGGTTAACATATGTTTTAGGCAGTCAAAACGTTATTATTTCTAATAAAATTTCTGCAGAAATTCTCCTGAGAGAGTTGTCTTTTTCTTCTTTATTAAATCCTAAGCTTTATGCTTGGATTTGGTTTTGAGATTAACCTAAAATCTATACCTAATTACTTCCGCTGTGTCAGTTGGTATCAGAGCTTAAAAAATCCAGTTTTTCCTGGATTTCTTTCCTGGTGCCTTTGTTATTTTGTTTACCCTTCAGCCATCTTCCAGCCTTGTTTTTCTTTAGTTTTGTTTCTATTCCACACCCTCCTGCCCATCTTCTAGCCCTACCTACCCAAAAAAAAATTCCTGGATTTCTTCCTTGCCTTTCCTCAATTTTTTTCAGTTCCACACCCTTCAACCATCTTCTAGCCTTGCTTTTCCTTACTTTTGTTTCTATTCCACACCCTCCAACCCATCTTCTAGCCTTACCAACCCAGAAAATTAACCCAAAACTAAAAAAAATTCATCCAATACCTAGAAAAGTCGAACCAAATATTTCAGCCTTGACCAACCAGTACACATGGCTAATCAGGGAAGTAACCAGAGATTTGATGAAGTTTTGGAGGCTATTAATGGATTAGCGACTCGTATGGATCAACTTCTAACCATTATGGGCCTTAATCAAGCCAA
>JANIJH010000001.1:26834698-26845053 GCA_024520975.1 Erythroxylum areolatum | reverse complement strand
GCCCACCGTAATTCAGAGCCACAGGCTCACCGTTAATGAACCCATTTTTGGGACAGTGCAGGCGCACGGTCACAACACCGTAATAAAATGGGAAGTGTCACATGTGCATCACATATACATATAATTGAATATGGACTGAGTGGAAGGCGAAACGCCTTATATTTGTGAAATGATAAATCATGTAATATTTCTGGACTATGTACTGTGTGATATTCTGTAAATTGTTTGTATATGCATGAGTTGAGTGAACCATCGATGATGGTTTCTCGCTGAGTTTGCAAAGTCACCCAACATTGCAAATATTTTTTTTCAGGACAGTGATAGTTGACTCCTAGCTCCAGTGAGAGAGACTTTTCCTGCCTTGTGGATCGTGTTGGCTAGAGAAGTTATGGCACAGAGGTCGGTCAGCTGGGACTTTTGAGGATGACCTAGTTAGGAGTTGTTTGAGTTTCTTTTGGATTTGTACAGACAGTGATCATGACTTGTGCATTTATGGTTTCAAGGAAATGAAATGAAAAAGTATTTTTGGTTTCAAAGCTTAGTGATTTTATATTGATGTGATTTTATATTGATGCCATGCGAGGGAATATAGTTGGGTTTGCTCGTAGTGCACCCTTATCATGGGTTATGTATCTAAACGACCTACGGGCGTCCTGGTGCGTACCCTACGGTAAGGGGGCGCTACACAGTGTCTCTTTTATATGCAAAAGACCCACTTTCCCTCATTACATACAATAGACCAATAGATATGAGATGGAGTTTCAAATTTTCTTCTGCAGATCTTATGTTCCCAGAAAATCCATTGTAAGTTTATGTTATATATATATATATATATATATATATGGTTTTAGAATTGGCGATGCTTGTTTTTCAATGCATGAGGATGAAAGATTCATCCTCATGCATTGAAGAATTATCCAATTATAAAAGTTTTAACTACTTTAAGCTTAGGCTATTCTTTAAATTCATTAATAAGAATTGTCTTCCATTAGTATGCTTTGTTATCTAGAAATTCTATTATTTTCTAGGCTGAAATGAAAATATTATTTCATATTCAATTCTTTAGGATTGAGCCTAAAGAAAGCATAGGTCACTTGTCAAGTGTTACTTACAAGAGTGGTGAGATTACTGATATGTTTATCACTTGTTTCAAGAAAATGAGATATATGGGTTACCGCACTTCTAAAAATCAAATATATAAAGTTAGCTCGAAGTAGGCTGGACATTGAATTACTAAAGAAATTCTAAGGCATGGTGTGATTTCTATGAACTGACAAATAGAGTATTTCAATATAAAGAACTTTTAGGGAAGTTCACTTAAGAAGAATTCAGTAAGCACTTATGCTACCGAGACGAATTCTTATGATTCGACAATAGTCAAAGTTACCATCCATATAATTTTTCTTGCCCCTCTTTGGAGCACAAATCCTTGAAAGTTAAAAAGAAAATGTAGGCTCCATCTATTTAAGTTCAGTACAATTTTAACACCTCCCAAATAGATGAAATCTTTGATTATCTATTTCAAGAAAAATTTATCACCTTATTGCCAGAGCATAAAATTCGTACAAAAGAAGAAATCAGAGGTAGAAACTATTGCAAGTATCATAATACCTAGAACCACTCGATAAATTTATATTGGGGATTTAAGAATGTGATCAAAGATCGGATTAATAAAGGAATTCTGTTGTTCGTTAAAGTTAATCAGACTATTATAATATATGAAGACTCATTCCCATCAGTGGAAACAATTAATGCCACTGAATTCAACTTATGCCTATTGTTAGATGTCAAAAGAAGTTAAAAATTTATGGAAGATAGTTTAGCATTAGTATTGACTTTAGGAACAAGTGTTTTGTCCCCAATTATAATACCAACTTCAAGAATGGGGGCTAACAAATTCCTAGAATACAAAATAACGTAGAAATTTTAGGGAAAAATTATCAAGCATAATTCACCAAATTTATAAGTAAAGATGCTAATCTTAAATTTTCAGCCTAGACAACTTAGATTTGTAGTTGCACTATAGGTGCCACCATTCCTATATTAGCATTAAGTAAGATAGCTTAAGAATATGATACCTTTCACTCAAATTAAAAAAAGATGGCTTTAGCAATTAAGGTTTACTACCAAAATCGAGAAAAATAAGCAACCATTGTTGAAGGAATCAACTTTAAGAAAATCATCTTGTGTGAAACTCTTTTTTAAAAAGATAAAGCTATGAAATTAACCAAAATGCATATAAGGCATTTCATCAAACACCTCATATGCATCAACAAATCTTCCTAACTTCAAAAACAAATTTGAGAACTTAACCTTCTAACACATACATATTAACCTAAATTTTATTACCCATTCACAAAAGACCCTTGAATACCAAACAAATAACTCAAACAAACACAAAAAATTTGACATTATTAATGGCATATACACGTATGGGTGGGGGTGGGATGGAAAACAAAACACAACACAACAGTGCTTAACTCTTCTGACGCACCACCACCATTCCACTACACCGACGACGATGAACGATGACTCACCGGAGGAGAAGACACACTAGATGCAGCAAGGAGAAGAAGAAGAGAGAAGGAGAGCCGACGGTGGGGAGGGGGGTTGCATTCGGGAGCTTATACTGTATTCAAAATGATGTCGTTTTCTTCAAATTATTAACCTTCGATCTCAACCACATGACGTCGTATAGGTTTTGGAATTTATCGAGGAAATAAACCGTCGGTATTTTCCATCGCTAAAATCAGAATACATTAACGTGCGTTCAATTCTTGCGTTCAATTACCGCGCTTCTTTTCCGACGGTTTTGTTCCCATCGATAAACTAAAATTTTAGTCAATATTATCGACGAAACTGTTTATTTCGTCGGTATTAATATTATATTCCTCCATTTCGCTGACGGTATTATTTTATTGGTAAAATTAATTTTTTCGACACATTTACTGATGTATTTATATTTTCCGTTGGTAAACAACGAGGGTTTTGTATTCCGTCGTTGTTTTCCCATCACAAATTCGTTATTATGTTGTAGTGACATATTTGAATATTTATAAGAATTTTAATAAGAAAGTTGAGCGGATTCTTATTATAGGATTTGGTATGCAACAGTATTTCATAGCATGTAGTTTAAATTTGAATTGTGTTTGCAATTATATCCCTACAAACTGAATAAAAATTGAAATTGTTAAATAATATTAATTTGTAATACAAGTTATATTACAAAGATAAATCTTAAAAACTAATTACTCGTTAAATCTGCCTTAGATATTCTTCTTTCTTGAATAGAATAAGAAGACACTACAAATACACATGAAGATCAAAATATGAAACATAATAAATTAATTATACTCGAGGAAATTGCCGCAATACGAAGATGGAAATAACAAATACTATGTCCTAACATTATCAAAACTATTACGTGTAGAAGTATATCTTATAATGAGAGAGAGGGAAACCCAATAGATAATATTTTAATTGATTGATAAAAATTATGGAAGTTACATAGGTCTTGATTGAACTGAACGTATTTGGTGAGAACTTGGGAATTTAGGATTAGAAATAATTTGACGAAGATGACAAAAAAATTATGATGGGAGAAAAATTACATCTTTGTTTAACAAGTAATGTGATTACTTCCAATCAAGGCATTCGGAGAACAAAAACACCATAATTTAGTCTAAAGTGCTACTAATTGAAAAAAATAGCAATAGCAATAACATAATTGCTTTCATAAATCAAACAAAAACTACACAAAAGTTAAGTAAGAAGGAAAAAATATGAACCTAAAAATTGTTGATTGAAAATTTTGAGTAAAAATATCCAAAATCTTACTAAGGGGAGAACAATAAGAATAGTTAAAGAGGAGGTAGAGTTTTATAAAAGAGTTGTCATGGACTTGAGAGAGAAAGAATGGTTGAATTAGCTAGCGTATTTTTTAGATTAAATTCCTGAGGAAAGTAATGAGAGGTGCTGGGATTTAGAATTAAGTAAAATGCTACTACTTTCCCTTGATTAGGAAATTTTTTACTTTCCTAACTACTCAAAAAAATAAACCAAATGTGATAATATAAATTTTAAGAAAAAATTACTTTCCCAAGCAATAATCTATGTCAACCAAACAAGGCCTTAAAACTTTATAAATAGTTACCATTACCATATTTTAGGATAAGTGTTTTTGCATGGTCAAGCACATTACAAAATTTTCATAATAGCTACACTTTTAAGAAAGTGTTTCCTTCTTAACTTATGGCCAAATAACATATCGACTTGTTTATAACATTGACTTTTTCTTCCTTTTTTTTCTCTTTTCCTACCGAAGTGATTAGACTTCTACTACTTTAGTCATGAAAATGTATGTTAACACTTACATATATGTAAAAATTTTGAAGTGCATAAAAATATTCTTTCTATTTATTATATAAAATATTACATATTAATTAAGCATGTAGCAATTACTTCAAGTAGAACTCTTCAAGACACCTCTAAGATCCTTTTGCTATGTTAGTTGTTTTGAGATACGAGTGCTCTCTCTCTTCTTATACAACTCTTCTTTGTGATAATTATAATACCATACAAATTGTTCGTACGTTTTCACTAAATTACATCTGCGTTGACGATTTCAAGGAGTTTTATTTTAAATTCAAGATGTCTAGCTCCTTACCACCTTAAGTTAGAAGGAAGGATGTTAATATAAATTATAATATATGAAACATTACATAAGAGGCCTAGAGAATTCTTCTTTCTCAATTCTGTTTTTACAATTGTATTAAGAAGCATCTTTGGCATGACTTATTCTAAATTGGAGCAAATTGCAATGCCCTTGCTGCTCATACGTGATTTTAACTCTCACCTTTCTCTTAAGGAATCTAAAGGTGACGTTGGTAAATAAAATCAAAATATATATGCCTTTAGAGACTATGTTAACAACATCCACTTAAATGATCTCCATTTTATTGACAAGCACTTTATTTTGTCTTCAACTACTCTTATTACTAATAATAACAATACAACTATTTTGAGATTAACATTTACAAAAATAATTTTTGAAAAAGAAAAAATTGAAATCTTGAATCGAAAATAATAACCCGTAATGAAAAATATCAGCAGAACCTATTAAAACCAAACGGCAAGCTTTTCAGTTTTCTTGATTTTATTACACTTCAGTTCTATAATTTATAACTTTGTTTAATTTTCCTCAAAATTCGGATTTTTTTAATGTTAAAGTCCTTAAGCTAATATAGATTTCACACCTGAAATTCTTAATTTGTATTATGTTTAAAGCTGATTTAGGTATGATGTAAATAGCTGTAGGCTTGTTTAAATAGCTTGGTAAGTCCCTGATAAGTCATGTAAAGGACAACATTAGTTGAAAAGTCCATTTGAAGATCAAAGCAACCAAAATTTGACCTGAAGCGTCAGTCCTAAACAAGAGTATAAACTAAAATCTTGGTACCATTAGCAATAAGCTTAAAATAAAATATATAGTAGGCAAAAGAATGGAAGGGTAAAAATTTAAGTTGGAGGGCAACAATAAAATTGGGACCAAGCAAAAGAACTGAAGGCTTGCTATAATGTATTATCTTGATACAAAGTAACGAATTGAAAGTGAAGTAAAAGATTAGATTGAAATGACATTTGCATGTATAACATTTTTACCATCTTTTCTTTACTGTAACAATCTTGCTTTGGCCAGGGCCTGCCACAGAGTGACATTTTACTGCATCTGCAGCTAGAAGTTAAAATGTATTTTACTAAGCTGTAATATGAAGTGTGGCCGATGCCACAATTAGGATTGTTCTCAAAATGAACTGATTAACCAAAGCTCCCACATACAGTGTAGCTAAATTAAAATGGACCTCAGATCCTATGGAGTAGTCAGCAACGACCATCATATGTCCTGCTATCCTTTACCTTTAAGAAAACGTTCTGGGAAATTAAGAATGGGTTTCTTAAACTCTGTGATCATTCTTTTCCTGTGTCCAGTCCCTGCTATTCTTCAAACCGTTCATGGAACAGACCTCCCAGTCAGGCACACTTGTTCTAACACTAAGCATAAGTCTAACGGCCGCTTTGTCCCAAACAAGGACAAACTCATCGCCTGGTTACCCTCCGCCGCGTCTGTTAGAGGTTTCGCCGGAAAGTCATGGGGTCAAGATTCAGACCAAGTACACGGGATTGGTATTTGTACAGCTAATGTCACAACTCAGAATTGCAGAGCTTGCCTTGAGAAGGCAAGCCTTGAGATCCGCAAGCTTTGTCCTAGACAGGAAACGGCAGTGATCTGGTTTGATGATTGTATGCTGAAGTACTCGAGCAACAAGTTTTTCGGCAGCATAGACAATCGCAACAAGTTCCACCAATGCAACAAACTAAGCGTAAGTAAACATCGGTATCAATACACAGGGACCAGGTTCTCCATGCTGGAACTCGATATCTACTATGCAGCTTTCAAGAGTCCCAATCTCTACGCAGCTAAAATCATACAGATTGGTCACCGCAATGTGAGGTACACTATGTATACGTACTCACAGTGCACCAGAGATCTTTCTCCATTTCGTTGCTATTTGTGTCTTCGATTAGTCAGTGGCAGGGTCCGAAGATCCTGTTTCCGGAGACTTGGAGGGCAGGCTTATTCAGGGAGTTGTGGCGTTAGATATGAGCTACACCCTTTTGTAAACTCTTAGTGGGAATTAGCAACAATCAATAATATTTTAAATACATGGAGCTGAAAATAAATGTCTAAACTCCGGTTTCTAAGCACAAAAATGAACTATATATTGTTGGCATTTTAAAGACTTCTCTTCATCTTTGATCCACATTTTAACGAGTTAGTATGTTTTTGGGTTACTATCTGCCTTTACTTGTTTATGTCGTCAAGTTCATGGATCTGATACATATATTCAACTTTATTGATTGAGAAATGATAGTTTGAAGCTTTTTATGTGACGTTTTCCCCAATTTGTTGATTACATGATGTGAGTTTTGCCTATTCCTAAAATTTTACTATCTCTCTAGTCTAGCCTCTTCACACCGTCTTTTTTTGTTTTGGATGATAACATTGCTTACCATTTTGAATCTTTTAGCTTATTTTAAAATGAAATTTAATTGAAGAGGTTTTGCCTTGCCAGTTTATGTTTATACTTACTATTGAGGAATTAACCAACAGTTTGAATTACTTTAAACTTGCTACAAATTCTACAAAACTTTCTTGTGGTTTAAGTAATTTTGAACATTTTTTAATCTTTAAAAATCTCCAAAAAAATCTTTGTAATGTTTAAACACATATGACTTAAATATCATATTTGAACCGATTACATGTTAATATATGGACCTAAATTAACTATTCACTTGACTTGAAGTAATTATATCGACATAAACTAATAATTTATTATTAAATTATGTTCCATCGAATTTAAAAGTTGAGTTGATTTATCATATGAGTAGTATTTAATTGATTGATGTATGGTATTGATATCGCTTGCATTTCATTGTTATTTTTTGAAGAAAGTCTAAGAGAAGATTTTTTGGAAAATAAAAAATGACAATTGTTTTTTGAGAAATTTTTAAAATTACTTAAACCATAGGAAAGCCACATCTTTTACCTTAAAAATTAAAATTATTTAGTTTTGAATTTCAATATAGTAACCCTTCGGTGCTACTGCTAACGGTAATAATACTATAAATTGGAGATAAATTAATTTTATAAAACTAAATAAATAATACATTTTTTTATTATCGTATATTAATAAATCATATTAATATTTTAATTTTTAATATCAACTATTATTTAAAACTAGACACCGTTCCTTTATTCTGCTGCATATTATTTATTCATGTTTTCCAAAATATTTGAATTTATCTATATTTAAGATATTTAAAATTTAAAATTTATTTACTAAATAATTATCATATATGAAAATTTTTAATTTTAATTATAAACTATGCTAAAATTAGTTGAATAATTAAATCATATTATTTATAATAATTATTAATAGCTAATATTAAATCATTGAATAATATTTATTTAACCAATAATAATATCAAACAATAAAAAAATAAAAATATAAAACTAAAACTAGTTTTTAAAATGATTAAAAAAAAGAAATTGAAGTTAGGACTAGTTTCACAATTTCTATATGTTGATATTCCTTCTTTTAAGAATTGTCTACATCAATAAAATTAGCTCCTCTTAGATATTGACGTTGATGTTGCGTAAAAAGTCTACCACATGTCTTTGTTTCTCCTCGTTATACTTATCTTAATTAGGGTAAATAATAAGCTCGATAGGAATTCAAGCTTAGGAGCTTGATCAAGTTCGAAGACTTTGAGTTTAAATAGTATCAAATATTGATTTGTTAATTTTCTGACTTATTTAGTTTAATTTCTCATTATTAATCTAATATAATTTTAAACTTGAGCCAAATTAAGTCTAAATACATGGTTCAGTCTGATTTTGATGAGGCTGGGTGCCGATGTTTAGATCCATGAACTCCATTGGTTTCAATTAGGAAATTCCTGCAAAAATAATAAAGGCACACTGGGAGTTAATCGTCGGCTCGCCCCTCCGATGCTTAAGTCAGTTCTCTGTCGTAGGTTTTGTGTCTATGAACAGAGAGTATTAGGGTTCTAAGAGTCGTACCTGTGTCATGAGAAGATAATGAACTTATATAGTAAATACCTGCCGTACTTAACTCATTATCTTGGGAATGGGTCGATCGACCCATATGCCATCTTAAGGTTGGATCTGGGCTTAACACGACCGACCCAACTATAAGCTCCCTACTCCTCGAGTCCGATCAGGGAGAAGAATCGATGGAGTACATATGGTTCGTACAGCTCGCCTGGATGACAGCTCGTGATAGGACCGATCGATCGGACATCGACGTCTAGTTAGAGCACTGAGTTTAATCATTACCTACGGCATGTATCCTCTGACGGATTTTCAAAATTTGAAAGGGAGCGTCCTTTTATGTTGCTTTATGGTCATGCATGTCTTTTCAACTGCTGCGTCGCTCCGGGTGTCTGACAACCCTTATTTGTCACGACTCAGGTTTTGCCACGCGTCTAACTTCGATTGGTGCTCCCGTTCGATAACTGCTTGGAATCGATAAATTTCCTTCACTACCGTTTCTGCGCATACTTCTGCTCTCTCTACTCTTCATCTCTTTGCTTGCAGTCATCGGAATTTCCTTTTCACCGATATCCAAACTCCAAACCTCAGTCACCGAACTAGGTACGTCCTCTCTCCTTTCCTCATCCTCTACATTTCCTTTTTAATAACCATGTTGTTGACTAGCTTTAGGAGTGAATCTAGACTTAGGGATGAAACCACCACCTCCTCTTCTTTTTCATCGTCTCCTCGCCGATCTTCATCGCAAACGCCTACGAGACTTAATGAAGAAGTAGATACGGCCCAGAAAGAGCTCCACTGGGAACTAGCCGTCGAAAGTGCTTTACAAATTGTCGGGCCGCTTGAGAGAGTGGCGGAAGCGATGGAGATGTCGGAGGCAGGGGGAAATGAAGCGCCGAACGTAGAGGAAAATGAGGAAATCATGATGAGTGACCGGAAAGATGGGTAAGTCGTTGAAAAGCCACCGAGTGACCAATCGACGTTGACCGAAAGGGAATTGAGCCAATCGATCATCAAAAATAATATCCCTTCGTCTTGGGGACCCAGATTGGCATGCAAGAACGAGCAGATCTATAGCAATATGGGAGACTATTTTGCTGTTTCAGACAATTTTTTCTCAATCGGTGGTATGAGGCTTCCGTATGTCCCAATCATCGATGAGGTATGCTATGCTTATAAATTAATACCGAGCCAGATCCCCCCGAATGGTTGGAGGTTCATTAACGGTCTTGCCCTACTGTGCCATCATTTCAGGTGTCCCCCATTGGTTGCTATTTTGCGTCATTTTTTGAGAATGAATCAAAGCTCAATCACTGGGGCTGGGATCCCTCATTTCCAGTATAAAGACGCAAGGTATCGTCCTGCTAGAACAGCTTCGTCAGTCAAGGCTTGGAGGACGAAGTATTTCTTTGTGAGGCCCTCGGGATCTGCCTTTGAGTCCAGGCTGTGGAGGTATCCCCTGCCTGAGCAATGAAACGACACTTCTAGTTTGTCCTTTACTAGAAAGGAATCTGAAGTGATCGACCAAATTAAGGCGCTCGATTGGTATGCTTTTGACCGTCTTATTCTAGGGCATCGGCCAATGCCTTTTTAATTAATCCCCCAGCTCGGATTAACGGGCTGGAAGAAGAAACTGCCCCTTCTGGTTGACTCCTCGTAATCTAACTGCCTTTTCTCATGAATATTAGTTTCGATTTCTAACCTGCTTCTATGATTGTGC
>JANIJH010000001.1:26815427-26827026 GCA_024520975.1 Erythroxylum areolatum | reverse complement strand
TCTTAACCAATTCTATACATTTTATTATTATCAAAACATAAGTAGGATTTAATTTGTTAACCACCATTGGTCCAACAATCTAATCTATGCATCTTAGTCGTGTGTTTGTTATGTATTATTAGTTTGGCTTTGCATATTATTATAAAACCATTATGGTATTATTATGCAATCTAATAAAAATCCAGCATATACTCAAATTACACAAGATTCAAATCCAAGAGGCCTTGAAGAGGGATTTGGGGTTCAAGTTAAGTGATGAAATTGTTAGAAATTCATTTAATAATTTTAGAGGAAATTGGACAAAGACTAGAGTAAAGAAGGTCAAAGAAGCTCTCAATGATCAAATGATGTGTCTTTATGCAAGAAGTGAAGCTTTGCTTTTTTAAGATACTAAATTTAAGCTTATATATCAAGTGAAGAAGCAAGCTTTAAAAAAGATGTTACAGATTGTAATTGGTACTAAAATCAAAATTAAACTAGCATCAAACTTTTACTGGGTTTACAAATTAGGGGAGAAGAGAAAATTGGCACCAAAGTTAAACTTATAACTGGCTTCAAACTTGACATTGTGTTTATCCGTAAAGTTCCAATACAAAATCAATATTGACTTTAGGAGTAAGACTAACATTGGACTCATGATTTTGTTAGTTTTTAAAATTTAAACTTCTGTTTAAAAAAGGATTGACTTACCTTTTAAAGTTATTTTTTTCTTAATTAGATTACATCAAGATTATTATTTCCTTTTAAGAGGCTTTCTTATAATAGTAATAGAAAATAAATTTCTTGTTTAACCAAACTCATTCTTAGAGAAACTTTTGTTTTAATTTTTTTAATGACTAATGATTCTACCTAGTTTGCTAGCGATGATCAATGATCCTACCTAGTTTGCTAGTGATGATCAAATCTAGGATCTTATTAGTTTCATTTTTTCTTTTCTTTGAGTGTGAAAATTTATATCTTTTTAAAGTTTTGTGTTTATTTTTCTTGGATTAAAATTTTCATGATAAAACAATCTTTGTTCTTATCATATTAATATCAAATCTCTCCAATCCTAATGGTAAGGGTCGTATTAGAATTTGGTATTAGAGTCATCTTCTATAATCAAGTTTAATCTTGAAATTTACCTATTTAAGGTTTAATGTTCTCATGTCTTCTTACCATACCATTAATTTCCTTTACAAGTTAATCAACATAATTTTTTTGTGAGTTTCTTATTTTTATTTCATGAATTTATAAGTGAATAAAAAAAGAATGAAAAATATTCAGTTTTGGTATTACCAAAACAATTCTGAAAATGTCCCAGCTAAAGTATATAAAAGGATGGAAATTGCTTTATCCTTTACAAGTAAAGAATTGTGATTCTTTTACAATAAGAATAAGGTATTCCTTTTGTTACATACATTCTATTTTTGTGTTATTTGTACCCGCTAGCTGTTTTGAGTCACTTTTAATCACAATAAGGATAAGGTATTCCTTTCATTACATACATTCTATTTTTGTGTTATTTGTACCCACTGGCTGTTTTGACTCACTTTTATACTAATTTTCTATTTTTGGTTTAATTGGGTTCGATAAGGCTCAATCTTTTATTTTTTAGTTTCCTTATTCCTTGGGATCTAATAGCATTTTTATTGCTTCAGTTCCATCCAATTTATGTTGGACCCCAAATTTTTAGTGAAAATGAGATCCGTTTTGTCATTCAATTGGATTCTGCTTTCGCTTTTGCTTCCGCATTTTGTTTTTCGGTTATCCGTTTGATTCGTTCTGCCATTGCGTTCTTCGTTTCCGTTTTCCGTTTTCCGGTTGGGATCCGGTTCCGAGATCGAGTCCCAACAATTTCTATCTTAGGAGTTATCTGAAAAAGGAAATAATTTAAAATTACCTTTTTAAAATATAAGTTATCTAGTTTGTAAAGAACTTTTAGTTACAAGTTTAAGTTATGAGTAGAGTGAATTTTTAGTGGAAACATATGAGGGAGAGTTTTTATTCCATTAACATTTTATTACAGGTCCATTATAACTCAAAACTAAAATAAAAATTTGTTAAAAGATACAGAAACGAGTGAGGAGGAAAGAGTGGTGATAGACCTAAAATATATCGTGAATATGATATAGGGTCAATATGAGTAGCTCATTAGATAATTTAGTTAAGTGAGGAATAGGCTGGAGAAGTATGAAGCTATATTAACTAGTCTAAAAAAACTCATCAGTACCTATTTAGATGGATGACTTTAAGGCTTATAATGAAGTTAATAGTGTTGCTAACTACTTAAGCTAGTTAAACCTAAGGGAAGTTAGAGGATAGAGAAGTGGAGGAATTGGTAAAATAGGAAGACAAGGAGGAACAAATTTGAGATAGATTATGAAAGAGGATACAATGAAAGGGTAGACAATAATATAGTTAAAATTAGGATGAAAATACCAACTTTTCTAGGAAAGAAAGACCAAAAAATGTATTTGAAGTGGGAGAAATGAGTTAAGTTAGCTTTTGATTATAACTTTTCAAAAAAGAAAAAGGTTAAATTGGCAACCATGGGGTTTAGTGACCATATCATAGATTAGTGGTATCAACAATGCTCATTAGAAGGAGGAATCTAGAACCACCTATTAGAACCTAAGAGGACATGAAATTAGTGATGAGAAAACATTTTGTACCAAGTTCCTACTATAGGAATCTCTATCAAAGGCTATAAATTTAATTTAAGGTTCCAAAAATATGGCGAAGTACCATAAGGAAATGGGGGTTTCCATATGGTAGATAGCTTAGTGTTGATAATCCAATCCATTACAAAATCGACCTATATAGTTGTCAACCTTTTGCTTGTATATGATGCCATCACATAAATAAACCTACAATTTAAAAATAAGGACAAATATCATTATAACATAATCAATAAATAAATGATACCGATATTAAAGAATATAATTTACCTTAGTAATTAATTGCATATAATCTAGTTATTGTCAATGTACTGTGTCGTCATTACTATATAGCTCTTTTTTCGATTATTAGTTGTTCACATGCCTGACGTGATGGTAGCCCATCTATTAATACTCGATTATGTCTTTAATAGTTTATTATGTTGATCCTTGCATATCTTGAAATTTTCTTTCTTCAAGTAATTTCAAGTTGAGATCTTAAAGGTCAGTTGGAGTGAGGTAATAAAAATCCCAATTTTTTTTTACTATCAACCATGAAGAGTGATTGTTCATCATCAATGATCATACTAGCTAGTAAAAACTTTGACTTTTTGTTATCATAAGTTGTGAAAATCATTTCATTCTTCTTTCTTATTATGTTAAGGGCCAAAAATCTTTTGACCTGCTAATATGTTTTTTTTCCTGTTATATGAATCTATATATCTCTTTAAATGAGAGGTTTCACCATTTAAACTTCCGACTATCATCTTGTGATAATATTTACAATTTTGCCTTCTCTAATTCGTCCATTGATCTAATCTTATTGAAGTGATTCTAAACAAATTTTCAATGAACCTGTTACTTCAATATGAATTGTTTTCTTCTCTTGGTACTGGATTATAAATCTCTACTGGTATATTGTTCAATGCTAGATTAGAACTCTCCTTAAAAAAACATGTTCATCCACCTAAAACAATCAACATATACAAGTTTTTCATAGATATTTACATATATACATACACTTTGATAAATATTTAACATAAAGTAAGACAATAAAAACATAATTAATTATAATCATAAATAGGGGTATATGGCAAGATCTGACTTACAATGATGATAATAGTGATGATGATGATAAATTTCAAAATTTTTCACTAACGAAAAGATGGAAATAATGGGATTGGTTTATGTCCAAAATATAATTTATTGTTATTGTATAACACTAATTAAATAACATTGGTTTCATTCATGTTGTATTAACTTTGCCCTCAAAACCCTTATGGCCTTGTTTATAGATAAGGATGATCCATCTTTATGCTCCATAGTACATGTACACTTTGACCAC
Source organism: Erythroxylum areolatum (assembly GCA_024520975.1). Lineage (NCBI taxonomy): Eukaryota > Viridiplantae > Streptophyta > Magnoliopsida > Malpighiales > Erythroxylaceae > Erythroxylum > Erythroxylum areolatum. The sequence goes on along the minus strand of JANIJH010000001.1, from coordinate 26,823,042 downwards.
TCTAAATTTAAGTAACAGAACACGTCAATGACCAGACATGTAGTTATCATAAGAAATTAATGATAGAATGCCTACATTAACCTTAAAAATTAATATACTAATTGCTAGTATAGAAAAACTTGATAAAGGTTAGCTATATGAAACACCAACTTGAAACTTCTATAAATGAATCAGACAAGTAAGTGGGTGGAAGAATTATCATAGCTTAACTACCATGTGTGAACCTCAGAATCTACCATATGCTTACTAACAATAAAGAACTAATTAATTTTGGAAAAGTCTCATCTTTGGCCTACAAAGCAATTAGTACAACATTCTCAAGAACCAATGGAGTTGTGAAGAGTTTAATGATCAAGTTGTGTAACTTTTTCACCAAATATAGTTGTCCTTTGAATATTATTTTCTATAAGTTATCCAGCTATTGCTAGTACTAGAGTGAAACTAACGTTACAACTCATTTAAAAGTAAGTAAAAGTATTTTCTATCTAAAATTTAGATGGATTAAATGACTAATTTGATTGCTATAGTAATTAGTAAATAGAACCAACATCTAGAAACAAAGTTCCACAAAACAAATTATTACAAATAATTAAGTTACAAAAGTTAATAAATTTGCCCATCCCTTAGATTTGGGTTAGAAAAATTAGTTATTACGTTTATTTTAGGGATCAACATTAAGAATAACCCTTATATTTATGAAGGACTTATTTGAATATTATATAGCATTTGGATCAAGCTTAAATTCTAATAGAACTATGATTAAAATGTACCATTTGCCTAAATATTAATACGTTAACAAAAATGGAGTTTTAGAAGCTCCCATTCCATAATAAATGTTTATTTTGTACCTGTGAGATGGGTAATGCATCTTATTTGAGCAAAAAGTGTATTTAAAGAAAGGATTTTCCAAATTGAACTAATAATGTTGAGTTGTAAGTGCACACATCTTTATCTCCACAAAGTTTAAGACAAAATCCATAGTAATATCCTTCTTACCACCTAAAAACCCATTAATAAATACACATAATGGTCTGAAATAAATAAAGTAGCATTTGGGCCTGAGCCTTGATATGAGGTTGTCGAGCCTGGAGCTAGGCTTGAACTTGATAGTCGAGTTTGAGGTAGGGCTGAGGCCTGACATTATGCTAAAACAAAACGATGTCATTTTGCTTTATGAAGTGTGGGGATTGAGGAAGAAAAATTAACCTACTGTAAGACGATATCATTGTTTTCAGCTATAAATTTTGTTTTTGAAAAAAGTAAAAGACATCATTTTACTTTAGAAGCAAAATGACATTGTTTTACACTATATTAGCCTTTCTTCCGAAATCCGCACACTTCACTCTCTCTCTCATCGCTATTAGTCGTCACTCACTCCTTTGTCGTGCCAATCGCTAGTCGCCACCCCTTTACCTCACCATTGTGATTTTTTGCTTCCTCATCACTCACTCGCTAAGGTAAAGTTCCTTCATCATATTCTAGTTTTGATTGAAGATTGAATTTGTGAAATAGTAGAATTTGTGGAATTGTTTCCATTGGTAGGTGTTTTTGTGAACTTACACGATTACATACATGCCCCTATATGAGAACTTGTAAGTCACTATTAGTGAGACTGTGAGTTTTATGGACTTACATATATGGGTATGTATGTGATCATGTAAGTTAAGCTCGCGACAATATCAAGTGATTTAAATGGTCACATAACTTACACGACCTTTTATGTGACTGTATAAGTCTATGAAAACACGTACATGCCAGTAAGTGTTGTGTGAGACGTGTATGTGACCACCTAAGTCCGTAAAAAATCTAATGATTTACACAATCATATACATGCCCATGTATGTAATCAAGTAAGTCTACGAAAACATATACACGTCTATTTATGTTGTGTGACATGATCTTAGTAACTTACATGATCACATACATGCTTGTGTATATGACCGTATAAGTCACAATTAACTAATAAGTGATAATTGATAATCTTTAAATCTATGGTTATGATTTATGTTCTCTTGTTCTCTCCCATATTCATGAATTATCAATTATGATTATGAATAACATATACATTTATATGTAGATTGTTTCATAGCCATTAGCATATTCTTTTAGTAGAGAGTTATAACCTGGTACTAGAGATAGAAGTGGAAACTTATAATCCCGTACCAAGAGAAGACAGAAGTCCAACTCCAAGTCGATTGAAAAGTGAAAATTGGAATTACTTCAATAAGATTAAGTTAATGGAGGGAGTAAAAAAGTCAAATGTAAGTATTGTTAAAAGATATTGGTCGGGAGTTCAAAAGATGGAACCTCTCAAAAGAGACATATGGATTTACCCTTAAACTTATGAGAGGGAAGAATGAAATGACTGTAACATCTTATGATAACAATAGATATAAAAAAAATTATTGCTTTTATAGTAATTAGTGATGAACATCCACTATATATAGTTGATACCAAAAGATTTAGGATGCTTTATAATTCACTGCAACCAACCTTCAAGGTTTCAACTCAAAATATGTTGAATAAAGACATTACGACGATATACGAGGATAAGAAGAAAGAAAATTTAAGAACATTATCGAGTATTAAAGGACATATTGTCATTACAATAGATACGTGGACAACAGATAACCAAAGGAAGGGTTATATGATGCTGGCAACACATTATGTTGACAATGATTGGACTATATGTAATAAACATTGGAGGTAATTTATATTCTTTAATATTGTTATCAATTACTTTTTCATCATGTTATGATTGATGTTAGTCATATTTGTACGTGATAGAATCATTTATGAGTTGGCACTATATACAAGCGCAAGGTTGGCAATAGTGTTGGGAAATTGCTTGATAGATTGTAATATAGACACCAAAATGTCCACTATAACAGTAGACAATTATAGCACGAATGATGCTATGATTGAAATTTTGAAGAATAAGATATTGATTGGAAGCTTATTGGTTGGTAGAAGGTTATTCCATATACGTTTTGTTGTGCATATTTTGAATTTGATTATAAAGGATAAGATGGATATAATAAAGGAAGAAATATATTTGATTCAAAATAATGTAGTATATTGGATTTCAACACCTATAAGAGTTAAGAAATTTGAAGAAACTACACGACAATTATACATTTCGAGTACAAAGAAGTTGGTTTGGGATTGTCCAACTAGATGAAATTTAACCTTCAAGATGTTGGAGTCGACAATCCAATATGTTGATGTGTTTACTAGATAAAGATAAAGAGATTCTCATTATAATTGCATGCCTACAAAAGACAAATGAGACTTGGCTAGAGAACATTGTGCAAATTTGGCATTTTATATTATGACTGAATTGTTCTTGGGAACAAAATATTCAACTTTGCATTATTGCTTTAGCACTATGTGTGAGATAAAAAAAGGTTTATCTGATTGGATGTTTAATTCTAATGAGGTTATTTAGGTTATGACAAAGTAGATGCAGAGAATTTGAATTCTTATTAGTATATGGTTAGATATATTGTTGCAATCTTATCCATGTTGGACATGAGATACAAGATGATGAGGGTTAATTTTATATATAATGTGTTGCATGGTGATCGAGCTCAAGAGCATGTAGATGTCATTAAACAATTTTAGTATGATTTGTTTAATGATTATCAACTCAGAATGCACAAAATTCAGGATTAGGATTGTAATAGTTTAAGCTGTTCAACTCTGACTTTAGTTTTAGGTTCAGGCTCATCTTCTAAGAGTAATTTGTTAATTTCACTTACAAAATTCATAAAAGAAAAAAGGGTTAGGACTTTGTACAATATGATAAAGTTAGATCAATATTTGATGGAAGCTTGTGTGGCTGAAGTAGAAAAGGTGCAATTCGATGTATTATTATGGTGGAAGAGTTATGGAAATAACTTTCCGATCATGCAAGTAATTGTGCAAGATCTATTACCAATTCCATCATCTACTATTGCTTTGGATTCTAGTTTTAGCACTGGTGGTTAGGTTATTAGTCCTTATCATGCTCGACTTTGTCCTCATACTTTAAAAGCCCTTATATGTGTCCAAAGTTGGTTAGATAATGAAGATATCGAGGGTAAATTCTTTTCTTTTTGATATATCAATTTTATCTATTTTTATATTATCTTATCTTATATTATTTTTTAATTTGTATATTAATACAACCATAGGAATGTGGAGGTGACTAGTCATACACATACTCATACTCTTCAATCAAATGGACATTGTTTTGATAAAATATTCGACGACGAAGGTATATTTAATTATTTATTAATTATTACCATGTACTTAATATTCTTTTAATTTTAATATTACAGTAATAAATAGAATGTTTTTACATCCAAAAGAAGTGGTGCCAACTATTGGGGATCCTGGTTGTAATGATTGACTACTCTCTCAGTCTCTTTAGTCTTCATTCTCTTCAGTCTCCAATCTTCACAGGTCACTCTCAATCTCTCACAGTCTCAGACTCCTAGTCCATAATATCATTTCATTATTTTATCTTGATTTTTTTACATTTTATTATTTAAAAATTTGGATAATCACTTTTGTAAATTATGTCATCAATCAATGATTTTATTTGTAACTTGAATTAATTGAATTGATTAATTTAATTATAATTTTTTAATTATAATTTTTCTTTCTTTTTATACAATCCTATCCTCCTTCATTAATGAATTTAGTTTTATCGTATTCATTTGACCAATATATGTATGTTTTATAAATTCATTCATTATAAAATCTCAATTGTTATTAATCAATTAAAATTTGTAACTTCAATTAATTGAATGGAGCTCTTTAATTATAATCTTTTTCTTTTATTTCCTATAATACTATCCTCCTTCATTAATGAATTTGATCAAATGCATTTTATCAATATATGTATATTTTATATATTCATTCATTATAAAATCTCAATTTTGATCAATTAATTGAAGTTTGTAACTTCAATTAATTGAGTTGATTACTTTAATTATTATCTTTTTCTTTCATTTCTTATAATCCTATCCTCCTTCATTAGTGAATTTAATTTCATCTTATTCATTTGATCAATATATATATGTTTTATGCTCCTTCATTAATGAATTTGATTTCATCTTATTTATTTCATCAATATATGTATGTTTTATATATTTATTCATTATAAAATCTTAATTGTTATTAATCAATTAAAAATCGTAACTTCAATTAATTGAATTGATCACTTCAATTATAATCATTTTCTTTTATTTCCTATAATCATGTCATCCTTTATTAATAAATTTGGTTTTAACTTTTTCATTTGGTCAATATATATATGTTTTATATATCCATCTCAATTTTTATTTTTATTGATCAATTGAAATTTGTAACTTCAATTAATTGAATTGATTACTTTAATTATAAAATTTTTCTTTTATTTCCTATAATCCTGTCCTCCTTTATTAATGAATTTGGTTTCTTTTATTCATTTGATCAATAGATGAATATTTTATATATTGATTCAATATAAAATCTCCATTTTTATTAATCAATTCAAATTTGTAACTTCAATTAACTCAATTGATCACTTTAATTTTAATCTTTTTCTTTCATTTCCTATAATACTATCCTCTTTTATTAATGAATTTGGTTTCTCTTATTCATTTGATCAATATATGCATATTTTATATATTGATTCATTATAAAATTTCAATGTTTTTATTAATCAATTCAAATCCATAACTTCAATTAATTCTATTGATCACTTTAATTATAATCTTTTTCTTTCATTTCCTACAATTCTATACTCCTTTATTAATAATTTTGATTCCATCTTATTCATTTAATCAATATATGTGCATTTTATATGTTCATTCATTATAAAATCTCAATTTTTATTAATAATTTAAAATTAGTAACTTCAATTAATTTAATTGATCACTTTAATCATTTTTTTTCATTTCCTATAACCTATCCTCCTTCATTGATGAATTTAGTTTCATCTTATTCATTTAATCAATATATATACATTTTATATATTCATTTATTATAAAATCTCAGTTTTTATTAATCAATTGAAATTCGTGACTTGAATTATAATCTTTTTATTTTGTTTCCTCTAATCTTATACTTCTTTGTTTATGGATTTGATTTCATCGTATTCATTGTTCAAATATATGTACTTTTTAGATATTCATTAATTATAAAATCTCAATTTTTATTAATCATTTAAAATTTGTAATCTTAATTAATTGAATTGATCATTTTAAATTTTAAGTTAAAAAAGTTCAATTAAAATTTTAAAAATATAATAAAAAAGTAGAGCTCGCCCTAGTGCAACTGGGCTTTAGGCCTATTGAGCCTAATTAGGACGAGACCTTGACCCGATTGCCATCCTTAGACATAATTCCCTAGTCCAGATATATGGGTCTTATAAAATTGTAAAATAAAGGGTGAGACACTTTTATCAAATTATTGAATATGAATTAAGTAAAATGATATCCAGTCCAAGATCAAAAATTAATATTGGGTTCAACTTGACTTTGATAAATAAAGATGGTAGTTTATAGGACTATCTGCGGTTTGTGTTGCAGGTCTTTGGTTTTCCTTCTCGGTGGGTTAATATGATTTTAAGTGCTTTTTCTCAATTTTCATTGGCTATTCTATGGAAAGATAGCCCCTCTGCGTCATTCTCTGCTACTCGAGGGCTTTGCCAAGGAGATCCAATCTCCTTTTGTTTATTTGTTCTTTGTATGGAAGGTTTGAATATGCTTACACAGAGAGTACTGATGAGTAAAAAAGGATGCCGGTTAGGGCATCTAAAGGTGAGCCAGGTATTAATCATTTACTTTTTGCTGATGATTTACTAATTTTTAGTAAGGCTTCAGTTAAGTAGGCTAAAGTAGTTCGTGAGGTATTAGATGTGTTCTATATGGCGAGTGGGCAGCAGGCTAATCTTTCTAAGTTAAGATCAAATTTTGTTTCTCATGTTCAAAAGTCTCAGTTACAACAGTTGCTGAGAGTCACAGTTAATTCGAACTTAGGCAGGTATTTGGGTGTTTTGTTGTTGCATGGTTGTACTTCAATTACTCACTATAAGCATATTGTGAGTTCGGTGGAGACTAGGCTAGCTAATTGGTGTTCTCACTTTTTAAGTCTCGCTGGGAAAGAATTGCTTATTAAATCTTCTATTTCTTCGCTACCAATTTACACGATGCAAACGGTTTGGTTACCTTCCTCTGTTTGTGGTAGTAGATCGTTTGGCTTGTGATTTTTATTGTGGTTCCTTGCAGGATAGGCGTAAGCTGCATTTGGTTGATTGGAATTGGCTTATTCGACTTAAGAATTATGGTAGTCTTGCTTTAAAAAGTTCTAGATTGATGAATGTTGGTTTGTTGGGTAAGTTGGGATGGAAGTTATTTTTGAATGATTCTGCTTTGTGGGTGAAGGTGTTACGTCGGAAGTATTGTAATGGTGGGTCTATTCCCTTTTTTGCTAAGAGTTCAGCTTTCAGTTTATGAAAGGGTGTAGTTAAAAGTTTTAATTTGTTGTTTCCTTTTTCGGTTTGGAGGGTTGGGGATGGTTCTCAGATCAGTCTTTGGTTTGATCATTGGTGCTCGGAGGTTCCTTTAGTGGATCAGATGGATGG
>JANIJH010000001.1:26733574-26744716 GCA_024520975.1 Erythroxylum areolatum | reverse complement strand
TCATCACGGAGAGCAGTCAACCTATGGATCCAAACGGCAACGTACAGTTCAGCCAAAATCCGGCAGAACCAATACTATTGCCCCCTCATCTGTTCCATCTTATGTTTTATTTGTTATTGTTTTCTATTTTTTGTTTCTTTTCTAAATCATGGATTGACATGTGCAGGCTTAAGAGATTGAAGTCGTCAGATACGATGAGGTTGGTTTCATTTTGTTCTGAAAATCTATTTGGTTCTTGATTCAAGCCCTGAAAACTAATTAATTTGGCAGGACTTTACAGTGAACATTAAGGGATTGAAACTTTTTACATGCTCATAGATTCCAATAAACTAGGAACCAAAAACATAGTCTTCATCTCCTATGGTTACACAATGGAATGCATCATCACCATAAATAGTTAGTCTTTCTTTTTTGTCCCTAAAAAAAGTTGCTCTGTTTTTCTGATGACTTCATTTTTTTTTTTTTTATGATTTTCTAATTCAGTCAGGTATTGCAATCGTCAAGTGTTGTTAATCACAACTAAAATTATATGTATACATAGTCGTGACTTCCAAATTATACTTTGTAATGTTTCTTCGGGCCCTTCCATTGTTTCCATCTTTCAAATGCTTCTTATGCTTTGAATTTAGCAATTGATGTGCACATAATTATAAACAAGTCACTATTTTATAGTATCATTTTGATAAAGTATGACTATGATGTTTTGATTTGTACAAATTATAACTATTCTTCAATTTTAGATTGTAAATTACCCACACTGATATATAAAATAATTCAAAATGATTTTTTAATTTATCATTGTATATGTTAATATATTATGTATATATATACATATGCACGGCTGTGACTTAACAAGTCACATCTGTGATTACTAATAATAATTATAATGCCCATTAATTACGAAATAATACTTTACAAAATTTATTCATAATTCATAACAAAAATTATAACTTGACAATTGACAGCTTGATTAATTTGGTATATTTGTTACTGTATTAATAATTATTGTTAATTATTATTAATTATTATATAGTTTATATTACTGAATATTTTTTCAATATACTTAAATAATAGTTAATGAATTAATCATAGTTAATTAATTAATTTTGTTTTAATTAATAATTATTAGAATATAATAAATTAATTCAATTATTATTAACAATTATTGGAATATATTTATATGGTTTATATATATATGTGTAGTTAATTAGAAGAACAAAAAAAGAAATAAAGGAGATATCACAGCTGTGACTTAACGTGTCACACCTATAAAGAAATGTCAAGTCACACCCATAAATAAGTGTATAATATTGTCACGGTTGTGACTTGTCTAGTCACAGCTCTATATATATATATATATAGTTATTTTGTTAATTATATAATTAATTAATAATATTTTAATTAATTAGTCAATATTATTTTTAATGACTCAATTATTATTGTCAGTACTAGTAGCACATGCTTAGAGTATTTAAGTAAATGTTAACCAAAAAAAAGATATTTAAGTAAATGTTAACCAAAAAAAAAGATGTCACATATGTGAGCAATAAGTCACAAGCGTGAAAATTTTATTTAACATTTATTTCATAATTTTAGTCACGGGTGTGACTTAAAAAGTTACACATATACTTTTAAAAAATTTGGAGTCACGGGTGTATCTTAAATCTTATGACTCAAAACTTGATATTCTTATAAAAAGCATACAATTGAGCATACAGAATAAATATCAAGGTATACAAGGAGTAAATTATTTTATTTTTTCACTCCAAATATTGACCTATTTAATCGTAACTAAATTATTCAATTGATTACAAATTAATAATTGAATGATAATATATTTTTTAACTTTTTAATTAAATTTTTATATTTGTATTTACTTTTTATATTTTATCCATTTATAACAAATACATAACACTTTATATTTCCCACTTTTTAAAATTTTTTCATTCCAAAATTTTACAATCTAATTTTAATTATTCATTTTTAATATTCTAATTTATATATTTTTAATAGAAACCTTTCCTAATATACATTTAAAATTTTACAACCTAATTTTGATTATTCATTTTTAGTATTCTAAATTATATATTTTTAATATTTCAATCATAATTCCTTTCTTCATATACCTTTGAAAATTTAAATACTGATAATTTGATCGCAAATTTTAAAATTATACAATATTCATTTATACATTAAATAATACCAAATGTTAGGACTTTTTTATTATCTTAATTAATTGAAATAGCTAAATATAATAGCTTTGTTTTGGTAACGGGTGGGACTTATTATAATTCTCATACTTACCTACATTAAATATTTATAATTTTTTCACAACATTTTAAATTAAGCAATTGACTTTTTTTACCTTAATTAACTATACTAATTAATTAATAACAAAACATTTTTATATTTTTTAATTTTCCCATTCAGATAAATAATTTTACTGATACATTTTTACATTCTAACTTATATATTCTTAAGTTTTGTATAGGGTAAATGATCATATTTCATCTCGTGATTTGTTTTCATACTAAATTTTTACTAACTAAATTTACCGGTTCTTTTTTATATTCAAATCTATATATTTTGAATAATTCTATCATGATTCTTTTCTTATTATACATTTAATTAATTTAAATATTAATAATCTATCACAAAATTTTAAATTATACGATATTTATTTATTTTAAACTTATTTTGTTTGAGTTTTTGTAATTTAATTTATATATTTTATACATTTATAACAAACTAATTATACTATACATTTCCTTAACTTTTAAATTTTTCATCCCAACTAATTTTACTTATTCATTTATGATATTTTAACTTATATATTTTTAATATAACAAATTTAAACCTTTTTATAAACATACATTACAAATTTTCAATATTTATAATTTGATTACAAAATTTTAAATTACACATCTTTATTTATGCATTAAAATTATATAATAATATAATAAATTAAATTAAAAGGACATTATTACTGCACATTTGTGCGGATACAGTTGTCTCCTAATGGAAATGGTGGCGTACGTTGACCAAAGATCGCTCTCTGGCTTCTATTTACTTTTCTGTGGGCCATGGTAGTGACATGCCATATAGAAGTATGCATTATTATACTTAAGCCCATTAGTCTAATGGAAGGCCCAATATCAAATTGTTAACTTCTGCTGATGGCGTTAAATCATTGCCCAAGGCCCAGTACTTCACTCCTCGAATCAGCTGGACGGATGAAACGACACCGCTGCAATCAAGACTCAGAAACGGCATCATGAATGATCCGTCAAAACTTAAACTCGTGCTCCGCAAATCATCTGTTCCTGTACCCAATCACAGAGATCTCTCTCTGTCGACAATGGATTTTCGCACTAAACGCACTGTTTTCTATTTCCTTGTCATCGTCTTTCTCCTGCAGTCAGTATCTCATGTACGCACCTCCCTTTCTCTCCCTCTTCCTCTCTGTCCCAATTCATGTTTGTATTTTTGATCCAATGAATTTACGCTTCGATTCGTTTGGTTTAATTTGTTCAGGCAGAAACTACTGGTTCGGTTTTCTTTATCGACAATAAGGATCGGCAGTACATACGAGATCCGACAACTGATGAGGTATTTTTTCGTTGTTTATGTCTTTCATTATCTCCCTCAATTTTGGTTGCCCGATCCTGAATCCCGTTGGTTTTAATCCTGACCTAATTGGGATTTCATAGATTACGTTGTATTAAATTACTAATTTAGTGCTAAGCTAATGTTTCTGGATTTGTTGTGCGTATTGGAACAGAATTTTGAAATGAACAAGAATAAGTGAGTCTTTATTACTAGTATTTGGTTTCTTTTTCAAATTTGCCTAGACTTGGGACTGACAAGACTGCAATGAGTGAAGTGTTTAGTTTTTCCTGATTATTGCGTCTGGAAATTATTATCAAGTGAATTTGGGAATCTTAGTGCGGAACACTGTTCTGGCAATTGCAGTCGCACTCCGTGTCGATTACTGAAGTTGGCGCTGCCGTTTCAGTCTTGCTTGGTTTTTCACCATCTCCAACGCTTTCAGCTACCAGTTCATCTAAGGTATTTGAAAATTTGACGTAATGTTACTTTTCTTTTCTTACGACTTATTTTTGGAACGTTATCAAATAAATTGGATTATTAATCCATCCAATTTTTTATTTCCTTTTTGTTAGAGGTACAAAAAGATGATATATTTCTTCATTTACAATCGAGAAATCTTTATACCTAAACATTTAAAACTGCAAATATGTTAATGATCCTTCTTTTTGTCAGTTGAATGAGGTTCTTGTACCCAATCCATTTGACAGGCCCCGTGCCGTCTTTATGCTGGAAGTTACTGGAATAAAGGGTCAGTCCACTTGGCTTTAGATCGTACCATAAAAAAATCTGGATACTAGATTTCATTTTTTCATTTTAGATTAAAAATTTTGTGCATATGCATTGCCAGACCCAGCTCAGGCCATCTTTCGTGGTGCCTTCAGAAGCAAAATTGTTGGTTCAGATAAAACTAACATTGAACTTCCAGGTATGTTAGCTATTTTGTGTTGGGGAAAGTGGCAAATTTGTCATGGGAACTTATAACTTTTGATCGCAGTTGGATTATGTGATCATAGTGAAAGGTTGGTTGCAGGTGAAGAAGTCTCTGTTGTTAATTTGGATGAAGGATTATTCGATTACAGTGATCGGGAAATTGATGATTTTGTCAGTCTCTACTCAAGTTATCCTTTCTAATTTTTATCTTCATCTTGTTAAATATCCCTCATCTTTGAAGTCACAAAAAATGTTTGATTTTCATGAGTGACTTTGGTATAAATGTAGGCATCTTCACTGGGTGGATCATATGCTAGTAATCCATCACAGCCACGGAAAGGAGAGTTGTCTCTTCCATTGGCTGATGGCACGACAATTAATCTTCATATGTCAAAGGTGTTGTCTTTTTTCCCCCCTTAAATATCTGATTAATCCCTTCAAATTTGTCAACTTTTATAAGGTTATCCCAACAAATGCATTTCAAATGTTTGCAGAAAGCAGATAAGGAATTTATTTCAAGTCTTATGGCCCTGCGATTTCATAGTAGAAGGGCAATCGCAATGCATGAAGATTGGTCACAGAGTACCAATAGACCTGCAGAATTGGCGATGGGTACTTTTACAGGCCTTAAGGTCATGACCTTGCCTTCATTTGTTGTTATCATCTAGCTTTTCCAATTTTATTCCTCATTTCTTTCTTAGATTGATATTATCAATCTAACTATGGTGGGTTTGGCATGTTTGAGTTGATAGTAAGGTTTGTTTGCGTTTGTAGATTTGAGAAAATTATTCTCTTGTGCTTACCATTATCAATCTAACATTGGTGGGTTTTGGCATGTTTGAGTCGATAGTAAGGTTTGTTTGCATTTGTAGATTTGAGGAAATTATTCTCTTGTGCTTACCAATCAGCTTAATCTGTTATTCATTTGACAACCACAGGCTTTGCAAGATGAATATGGTCCTGAAGTTGTTCTGCAGCAAGGACTGGAGCTTCTAGTTGCTACAGTGTCCAACGTCATTGAGGCATTGCAAACAGTTCATAAAGGTCTATTATTTTATGATATAAGCTGAGATGCTCTAATTTCCATGGCAAATTGGTGAAATTAATTTACCATACTAGCAGTTTCGTTTGTTTACTTGGATTGAGATTCTTTGTTTCGTGATAGTAGTGAGATTTCTTGTTTATGCAAATGATATGTTTGAGGATGTGAAGCACTTTAAACAGATCTTGTGGAGTTTGATTCTTTTGGGTGAGATGAATTGATACTAAACAATTGCTTTTGTAGATTTCATCATGGCTGTAACTTTATGGTCTCTACTGTTCATTACCAACTCATGTTTCCTATTTTTGTGTTGGTGCTTTATTGGTTAATTGTCAACTTTAGTTATATTGTGTTCGGTTCTTGTGGCAGGTCAAATAGTTGGAGTTGTATTCCTGACTGAGAGACCTCCTTTGGATTCAGAAAAGTCATTGAACATAATGCTAAATTCTTCTCCATCTGCTCGCTGGTTGGCTGAAACAAAATCATCATCTAATGCAACCAATGCAACAGTTGCAGAAGTGGTTTTGGTTAGAAAGACTCTTGCGTGGATTACAGGAATCATTCTTATTATTTCTACGCTCATAGGGGTAAGATTACCCTCTAAGAAGTGCTGTTCACTCCTTTATTTTGATCCATAGATTAAGTAATCCAAAAGCTAATGGAGGTGAAAAGGTGCTCTACTCGGATGCAGCTTATCTGCTCCTCTGAATGCTATTTCTGATATTTGGCATGTATTCATTGTTTATATGAGGTAAACCAAAAACATGTTAAGAAGCTTTAAAAAAAAAATTTGTTGTGACATAAGACTTGGTGATGATTGGGTAGATCTTACAGTCACAAAGTATAACCTGTCATATATATGGCTTGCTAGTTGTGGTTTGTGCCATCGTGCCATCGGCTTATGATTTGAGATCTGTACTTTCTGAAGATGCAAGAATTGTGTGATTGGGAGGTCTACTCCACATTTTCTGGATTTAACTGACATCCAAACAATTTATTTGTCATCTGACCGTGCTTTTTACTTTGATTACATCAAGTCTAATTGGTCGTATTTATAAAAATGCCCTCAACATGCGTCTAGGATTTAAACCTGGGTGATTAGGATACTCAGGTATTTCCCCATCATCCAGACCTATCACTGGGGGTAAATTTGGACGAAAGATCTTGCATTTCGAAGCTAAACTATTTAGTGCACATGTACTTTGAAATTTTTGCCTTAAGTCTTACCATTTCTATTGTTATTGTATCTCAACTTCCCAAGCATAGAATGCGAATGTAGTTGTGAATCTTTATTGAAATCCATAATTGATTCCAAACCCTTAGTTCTTGGGGCATTCATTTAGAGCATACTAGCTTCCAATTTTTTGTTATGTTCTCAATCTTAAGCAAAATATATCATTCATTTAGAGCATACTGGCTTCCAATTCGTTTAGAGCATCGTGAACAAGGTGACTTGAGGAGAGGTAACTTTAGTAGTTTAAAGATGATAATCCTGCATCTTGTTATGTAGTTTTGACAAGAAAATATGTTATGGAACTTGATATAATCCCTCTCCAAGTTTAAGATAGGCAATTACAAAGTGGGAGGGATGATGTGTGTTAAGAAAGAGCAAAGTTTTTTTCCTTGCTCTTAAAGTTTTGTTGGTTTCTGGTCCTTTATATGAATCTGATGTGGTATATTTTTTTTCCAAGTGTATACACGTTCATAGAGCTACATGTCAAGAAATGCATGTGTGCCCCCTCACTAATTCTGGTTCTCTATTTGGAATTGGGTGCAGAGTTGCGATACTTCAACTTTGATGAGCATCAATTACACACCATTGTAACTCGCATTTTTTTTTGCCTGCAGGTGTACTTATTGTTAAATATGCCGCTCACAAGGGACACCCTTCTCTACTCTAACGTCAAGCTGGATTAAATGGTAGAGGAGTTTTGGACCTTTTGAAAGCGCTAGAAGCTGTCATAGTGACAATAGCCTTTCGTTAAGGATATTCTCGATACCTTTACTAAATGGCCTCTTATGTCTGCTTTCCTTACCAAGTCTGAACAGCTTCTTGAGCATCAGGTGCTTCTTCTAAGGTTTGAGCTGTAACTAAACAAGCGAATGGAATTATGAAATCTCCTTGGATGATCTAAACAATATCTGGTGTATTGTAGGGTGCTGTACTTTTGGATGTTAGAAAGTGAATTATGAAAAAAAAAATGTGATTATGCTTTGAGTTGAATTCATTTGTTAAGCGGTTCATCGCATTTTGCATTTATGTGGAATAAGATCATATCACTTTCTTATTCGCCGTAACCGTTTATATTTTCTCTTTTAGGTATAAATGTTCCAAGTTATTTTTTATTGAGTCGAAGTTTTCAAATACAATTTGGCAGGAACGACATTAAGTCGTAAGTCTAGTCTTTAGTGAGATGGTGCTCTATAAATTAAACGTGCGTACAAATTAGATGTTGAATGTGGCTAATGAAAAGAATAAAGTTGAATAATGTGAATGCCTTGTTATGGTAGAACTCAAAAGTTGAAAAGTTGAAACTTGGGTCGGCTGTCAGGAATTTATTGACCCATTTGATAGACCAAAGTATTGAAGGTTGAGGCAATGATCTCATCTGTTCTAATTCTAACTCTATGGATGTAGAGTTTATACGATTGAAAATCTTCTTTACTTGTGGTATCAATTCCCTTTTACAATAATAGTTATGGATGGACTAATATAATTAACTCTACAATTAATCTTTTCTTTTAATTATTTAAAAGACAGAAAAAATAGGAATGTGTTAAGCTTTATGAAAATCTCTAATTTAACCGTTAAGCTAAATTATCACAAGCACAATTTTAGCATTTGGTCACCGTATGTTCAACGTATATTTCATATAATTTGTTAATCAATTGTTACAACAATAATAATAGCAAAAATTAATAATTAAAATTAAATAAATAAACAAATAAGAAATAAAATAAATAAGTAAATAAAACAAATAAGTAATCTAAAATATGAAATAAATAGATAAATAATTAAAGAAATAACCAAGTATGACCTGAGGTTCCAATAAAGGGTCCCGTCCAAATCAGCGAAAGAAAAGTCCAGATGTGATCATTGAAAGAAATCAGCTCACTTTTAAGGATGAGTGTTGACAGATCCATGGCAAACCAGCATATTGGAAGCTCAAACAAAATAGAAATCATGGCTATCAGGCTACGGTAAACCAGGAAGAGAAGAACAGTCAGCTTGGGGGTGACATTTAGTCCTGAGAAGTTGGAGAAACTATATGAGGTGTTTACCATGTTTGAAATTTCAGGTCAGCCTTCTAATAATATTCCTTCCAGATCCTTAGCTCAAAGAGGTAATTTTCTAAATGTGTTAAAATACTACTCAAGCACAAGCATCTTGGATTACTGACTTTGGTGCCTCTAATCATTCGGTTTGCTAAGAAAAGGAGTATTCGTATCTCTGATTCTATTGTCCTAGAACCTGTTTTACATGTCCCAAAATTGTCTTGCAATTGACAAAAACCTGAAACTGTTATGTTAAGTTCCTTGCCTCTCATCGCATCTTTCAGAATGTACCGTCGGCGAAGACTATTACTTTATTAGATTCCTCAGGTTTTTTCATACCAAAAGTATTTCGTTTTTTGTTTTGTATCCCTTTCTTCCTTAATCTGTAACCCCTGTCCTCTCTCTCTTTTCTATTTTGGTCACAGTTCATTAAGTGATACAAACAGCTATGTCATTACAACTATATATTTCTCTTCTGATTTTCAAAATTTATCCCTTTTAACGTATTCTTCAGTTTGTCCCAATAGACCGCTACCGACGTACGTCAAAGAACAAAACATATTGAGTGCTAAATTTCTCCAGTTGTGTGGAATCCCATTAATTCACCAACACTTCTTACCTTAGTAACTAAGATTTATCGGTACATTTTCAAGATAGCACTAATTAGAGCATTGTAATTTCGGAAGATTTTTCAAGTGTGTTATAATTAAATACCTTAAAACGTTAGAATATGTATTGCATAAATGAAAAATTGGATTCTGGACTCAATTTGCATATGAATAAATACAATAGACCGCATACTTGTGGGACGTTAGAATATAGGCCTCCAATAACATACATTTATGTAGAATTGTGGTAGGACGTCGCTTCCAGAAATTGACCCTATTATATTATGTTTACAAATGTGGGAATTTGGAATTCCAGATTCCGGAAATTAGCCACATTATACTATATGTGGAAGCTATATATACAGCTATAACATAAGATTAAATAAATCAGTCATAAGTCGGGAAAAAGGGAATGTCTTCGTCAAAATTTGCCAATTCCTTCTTTATACTATCATTTATTGTCCTCCTTCACACAGTTCTTGGAGCTGACCCTGCAGGCCAACATTGTTCAGTCAAGAACTTCGACTCCAACAGCGCTTTCCAATCCAACTTGGACATCCTCGTCAATTCCTTGTACCAATCTGCACCATCAACGGGTTTTGCTGAAAGTTCAGCTGGAGAAAACAAAGACAAAGTGAATGGGCTGGCTCTGTGCAGAGGCGATATCAACGAACAAGATTGCCAATCATGCTTGGCCGATGCAAGGACTAAGATCCGCGAGGTCTGCTCCGATAGGAAAGTTGGGAGTAATTTGGTATGATTATTGTATGCTGAAGTATTCAGGGGAAGAGTTTTTTGGTCATGTTGACGTAGGAAACCACCACCGGCGCTGCAATTGGAGCTGGGAATGGGTAAGACACAATATGGCAAGACGGAAACTTTTTAGGAAACTGGCACAAGAAGCTACACTGAGTCCCATACTATTCGCCACTGGAAATAGAAAACAAGGACTTGCTAAGAGAGCTGGCGGAATTTACGGTATGGTCCAATGCACTAGGGATCTTTCTGGTAATGATTGCAAGAAATGTCTAAGAAAATTAATGCACAGGTATCAATTTATTTGTTCATACAGAGATGGTGGAAAGATCTTTGCAGGTAGTTGCACACTTAGATTTGAAACCCATCCTTTCTAATTAAGGACTCAATCTTATAACCAGAGTTAAACTTAAGACAAAAATGTTTGTTTCTGATGGTTTAAAGTCCACCGTACTATGAAATATTGAGCTCTGTCTGTCGGACGAACTGGTACGATTTCTGAGCAATAAAGATGAATATGTTGCAAGTCATTTGAATTATTCAGTTAATAGTTGCTGTTTTTGTCCATACTCATCCTCTTCTTCTCGTTTAAACTCTAACTAGATCTAAACCTTGTGCTTTGCACGAGTTATTACAATATTAATAAGAATATTACTTATAATTAATAAATGTATTGTTTGAAAAGAATTTGCTTATTATTATTCGTAATTTTATTCAATTTGTTATTGTTCTGAATGATAAAATTAATAATAATCTGGAATTAAATCATGTTATTTAATATCATTAATAAAAATGTGGTTTAATGATTATAATAAGGAATATAAAATTAGCACAACTTATAATAACAATTATCATATTTCAAAACAATTAAATTAATAAGAATGAATAAAGAAACATACCGTATTTATTATTTTTATTATA
>JANIJH010000001.1:26719223-26733474 GCA_024520975.1 Erythroxylum areolatum | reverse complement strand
ATTATTAATATAAATAAATAAAAGCAAACAAACTTAATGAAAATAAATTCATTAAATAATAAAAAGAAAATGTCCAGGAGGCTTGCAGAAAGCCTCGTGAGCAAGGGCGGCTTGGAAATATTCCAAACCTCGCGAGGGCGAGCGAAGCTTTTACCAACCCTCGCGAGGCTGGACATGCTCCAAGCCTGGCGAGGGCGAGGTATGGTATGATTGAATTTATTTTTTATTTTATCTTTGTAATTATTATTATATGTGGACTTATAATAATAATAATAATAATAATAATAATGATGATAATAATCATCATCATAATAAGAATAATTTAAATAATAATAATAATAATAGTGTGTAGTTATTATTACTATTATTATTATATGATTATTGTAATAGTTTATCAAATAATGTTATTTTCATTGTTTTAATAACTGTTGCTAATTTTTTTTAAATTTGTTCGCATTATTATTTAAATTTGTGGTGAGTATTTATTATTATTATTTTTATTATTATTATTTTTATTATTTTTATTTTTATTTTTATTATAACTATTAGTTATTATTTATTATATATTGGTCGTAGAAAAGGCAGGACCTTTTTCCTATCCAAAGCTCGGTGTACACTGTAGACAATTCAGTGAAACAAAAGCGTTATTTTTTTGTTTGGCTTTGTTTAAATAAAAGAGAAGAATTCCTAAAATGGGTGTGCGTCAATTTTGTTTTATTAAGAATGGAACTAGAGAGCATTAAATGTTGTTGCTTTTGAAAAGGTTTGACATTGACACTGTGTAAGCATTAAATGAGTTCAGAAGCATTAAATACTTTATGAGCCATTGAAAGGAGAAACAATTTTAAGCGAGAAAAGGAGGGATAGGGATTGAGATTTAAGTATATAAGTAGATACATGGGTACATGCAGTCGTTTAAAATTTAGAGTTAGAGTTTTGTTTTCTGCAAAGCACCTATCGAATTCGAGCGGAGATTAATCTGGATATGAAAGGCTGCAACGAAAAAAAAAACTAATACAAGTTAACCTGATACCGAACACTTATGAATATATTTTTGTTAATATAAGATTATTACACCATTTTAATGTGAATGCCATTTAAAGAGATATATATTGAGGGAAATAGTCTCTTTTAAGTTTATATGAATTACATTTTAAGGTAATTTGATATTTATGTTCAAGCTAAAACTTAATTAAAATTAAATCTTAAAATATTTAATTTAAATTTTAAATTGATTAAAATTTAACTTTGTACTAAAGTCAGTCAATTTTAATTTGTAGAATTTTTTATAACTTCAAAAATCACTAAATTTTCAAGGTATCTAAGCTTGCACCTTACCGTGACTCCATCTATCTCTTTCTCTGGCTAAAACCTCAAAACTTTTCCATTGGTTAACAACCTCTTCTCCCAGAATTAGATTGGAGTTAATTATTGAAATTAACTAAAAATTGGATTAAGTTAGTAGTTATTAATGAATTTCACAAATAAAATATAAAATATAAAATATAAAATATTATCAACACAACACTAAACTGAAAAACTTTTAATTCTTTAAATATTATTTATAATTTTAAATTATATAATTTTAAAATATTAAATTTCTTTTTCAGTTAACACTGTATTTTAATACAAACATTAGAAAAGGAATGTTTACCTATTTATTAAAAGCCTCAATTGGGGTGGTCCCGCCGTTCACTTTCAGTTTGGAACTCACAATCTTCTACCTCGACTCTGCTCAAAAGATCGTTCATAAATTAGGGCGAAATGACAGTACCTTTTACGGAATGGTTGAGGTAAACTCCTCTAGCAAAGGAAGACCTGCCAATCCTTGGTTCGATTTCCTCCGTTTAGCACCCAAAAAGGCGGAGGATTTTTTGGCATCAGAGTCAAAAGGCAGCTGCAAATGTCGGATATGTGACGAATTATCGCCAATCTTGAAGAATAAAAAGGCCTTCTAAAGGCATATTGCAAGCATTATGCAAACAGCTTTAACAGGTTTTATTTTCAACTTTACAGAACAACAATAAATGCCCATCTTAACAGAACTTCAGCTCGTATTACAGAAAGGGAAACAAAGAATCGAGGATCAAAGAAAGACAAGTCTTATACAAGATTCATTAACGAACAAAAGCTATTTATATACATGTTGAATTGGTTACTAATTCATAACTAATGTCTCTTTAGGGAAGGACGTTTCTTAATCCCCACCAAGTATTTTACTTGGGGTAGAACTATTCAGAGAAGCAGAAGACGCCTATCTCTTTAGGGAAGGACTTCTCTCAAACCCCACCAAGTGTTTGACTGCAGGTAAACGATTCAAGGAAGAAGGACCATTAAACTTTTTGTTAACAAAAGTTGAAGAACTTGCAGTCATCGTCAGCAGGAACAACTGAGAGCAGTGGTACCAAGACACTTGGCCTTCTTGACGATCTTCCTAACTCCTGTCTCACCAAGAGAGAATCTTGTACTAGGAGATAAGAGGATTCTGTCCATCACATTTATCTTAGGGGCCTCCAGAATTGCCTTGGGAAGTGACAGCGCCCATTGCATACCCCAAATTGACAATGGTCTCATGTAAATAAGGGACCGAAAGTGGCCATCAATGGTCCATGCCTCTGGACTCTGGAACCAGTACCTATAGTTGGCAGACACGAAAATTTGAATTAACAGTTGGTCCTAAGAAGACAGAAACATGCATAACGTGTGTCAGACTCCAGTGTGTTTGCGCATGAATTTTCATCTATATGCATATATGATACATCACATAAGATGCAAGAGAATTTCATCATCGAAAAAGCAGTTGGTGAGGGCTAGACGTTTCAATGTCCATATACAAGTGTCCGATGCCCAAGTTATTTACAGGAAATTTAAAAGAGACTTCTAAAGACGTCCCCTTTCCCCAAGAAAAAGTGAAGGTGCTGATAGAAGTTCTTTCCACGAAAGTATTAAGTGCCTGAATAAGCTTCACCTTAGCTCAGAGTGAAAATTTTTTATAAAAAAAAACACACAAATCACATCAATTTATCTGATACTGAACGTGAAGGACCACCTTCTTGGACATTTTAAAGCATGACCTTTTAAGCAACATCCCAGGCATATAAAAATTCCAGCACTGTGAAGAGTTGAGCGCAACCTGGAAAAATGTTCATCTATAAAGGACAACACTCAGAAACTAGACTTTAATTCTTTACCAATAGTGTGGTACTTCATGACAAGGTTGCTGCTGTAGAACAAGGAAGATGTGGGGGGTGGGAGCCTTCAAAGGTCTCTAACAGTTTTATTAGTGACAATCTCACTGGAGCATCAAAATTCCCTATTAACCATCCCATCACCGAAAAAAGGGAAAAGCTTCTTTGTCCTTTACTTGGAAAGATAGGAGGGCTTGGGGGTTGCGGCAACCACACAAGGAGTGCAGAAGAAAACACAAAAATTATTGCAATAGATTTATGGAAAATGACACAACAAACATGAGAGGAAATTAATCAAAATTTCATGATTGTCACGAGAAATGCACCAGGCATATTAAATGCAAACGAAATAGAACCATTCACAAAGTAGTACTATAAAAAATGACTGGTACGCAATTGACTTACCCATAACCCTCCTCTGACCAGCCTGCAGTGAATATCCCTTCAGCAGTTGTGAATGCCTGTTCTTCCATTCCAGCAAGGATCATGGTAGCAGCTACCCCGTAAGTGACACCAGTCCAAATCTCCCGTGATTGCATGCAAGTCTCATCAACCTTTCCATTGGGATGCATACCATTCACAGCACCTATCCTGCCTCCTCGTACTTTCATAACATTAAAATCATATATTTTTTGGAGAGAACTTTTGATTTTGAAATCGTCAAAAAGTGGAAGCAAGCCTGAAGATGCTGTATACCACTGCCCTGCTAGTTGATCTGCTTGTATAGATTTACTATTACTACTTGACCCACTATCATAATTAAAATATGAACCATTCCACAGTTTTTCTTCAAATGCCGACTTAGCCTGCACAAATTTGTTTTTGCATAGTTCAGCGAAAAACTTGTCGCCTACTTGATAGGCCATTGCTGCTGCAGCTTGAAGTGCTGCAAGCCATAAGCAGCCACAGTAAGCACTTACACCATGCACTGTCCAAGTGTCATATGTTTGATCTGGGAACCCATCATTTTCTATAAGGCCATCATCATCCCGGTCAAACTGTTCCATATATTCCATGGCAGTTCGAACTGCAGGCCAAACATCAACCCCAAATGACATATCCCCTGTCGCAGCAAAGTCTCTATAGACTTGAAGCACAAACTTTGGATTGAGATCCTTCCAATTGCTGGTATCATGTATATTATATGCATTCATTTCATTCCAAGGATCATGTGTCCCAAGATCATGAGGAATAGCACCTCTGACCTTACGAATTCCAACATTACCCTCAGCCAGAAACTTCACTTTTCTTCCATCCTCCGATAACACAGCTTTGGCAAAATCACGCTGAATAGCAAGTTCAATTTTGGGAAATAACTCAAGAAGCGCAAAAGATGCATAGAAGTGCACATCATATGTGCACCACATCATATATTCTACTCCTTCCAAGTACAAAAACCTACCAACATCATCATCCTCATTAAGAAAGCCCATCACTTCAAAAGAATCCAAGGCTTGGCTGAGATTTCTGTTTTCCTGAGATGACACTGATCCATCTTTCCGTGAGTAAGATTTAGGAAATCCTTCATCAAAATCCAGTGGCCCACCATTAACTGTATCGTACCCGCAAGTTTCATACTTAGCTGCCTCACCACTGCAGGTCACCTGTGTCTCAACTAGATCTGTAGCTTCTCCATTTGTTGACTTCTGAAAACCATTTCTTACATCCGTCTCAGGCAAGGAAGAGTCTGCACAGAACAAATAACACATAAAAGACCTTAATTCTACAATTATTTTGTTCAATAAAATGTTAAAATTTTGAAAATTTGATGACAAGAGTACCTTGCGACTGATAAAGTAAAATTCTGAGCATATGTGATGAAATCATACAGAAAGCCTACTTAGAAGCTAATGTCATATAGAATAGAAAGGGCATAAACAGAGATGAGTACCTATCCAAACTGTTCCACCAGCAACCAAGAAATAGAGTTCATTAAACAATGTGAACTTGTACCTGCAATATCAATTATGATGTTAGACGAATACACTCAAGAAATTGGCACACAAGTTCAAACAATGCAGTAAGAAGTTCTTGAATTGCTGCTATCTCTGCAATTGACATTAGTCTGGGCTAACTGGTGTTTTTTGAGAGTAGAGCATGATACATAATGATGCAATCCTTCCAGCTATTGTAATTCCAAATAGGCATCTAAAAAGAATTAGCTAGAAAAACTTCAAGCCTCATATACATACATCAAAGTTCAAATGGACAAAGCAAGATGAGAGTCGGCATACATCAAGATGGTCAGCATGCAGCACAAGACTAAAAACTAAACTTTTCAGTCAAAATAGCACACGGGAAGATACTTTTTGAATCTTGAGTGCACAATAGCAATAGTTGTCTAAAGAACTATGGATGTGAAACTAAATATATTAAAAAGCCTTGTTATAATCCAACAACAATTACCATTCAGGTAGCCTTTCGTCCTTGAGGATAGGATCTTGCCATCTCTCAATGTCTTCCTCCCAGCACTTATAATCTGATCAAGATAAAAAGTAGAAAGTTAAAACAAGAGCAACCTTGAGGAAAAAAATTTCTGCGAGGTATTTCAAAATAATAAATCTTCCAAGAGGAACTTGAACTTCGAATGCAAACAAAAATATACTCTTTAGGGCATCATGCGCTAAATGCTGAGCTGCATTTTCAGAAGTGCCGTAAAATTTTGTGTATCTCCTGCAATGAAATAAGTGCTTTAGAAAACAGATTCAACAATATAGAACTCTTGTATAAAGGCAGCACCTTAGACTCCCACCACTAGTACCTAACATAGTGCATAGTTCTTTATGCTATTCTATCATAGAGAAATTGTAAAGAATAATAAAGAAAAAGCAATACCCAGATAACACTTGACAATTTAAGAAACTAAAAATGAAGATTGCAACCAGCTTGGAGCAACCAAGGGAAAAAAAAAGGGAAGAACAACAAAAAGAAACAAACAAAGAAAATAAGATTGATAGATCAGCAATGAAAATGATGAGAACACGTTACATGCTCTATAACCTTCAGTGACATTCTAATGCTTGTGTCGATTAGTTTTAGTAAAATTGATATCAGCCACTGTTCCTCAATTCTATCTTTACCTTGAGAATGAACAGGTCAAGAGAAAGTAAGATTTCCCGCCTATTTACCTATAATATGAACTTCCCTTCAGAAATCTTATTTTTGGAGATGACCAAGCAACTGAAAATGCAACTGTGCACTTTCCATGAGGTTCCACCCATGCAGAAGCTGATACCGCAGCACAAATTGTGTCCCCAGGAGATGAAGGCATGCTTGGTCCACAACTGAAATTCTCCCGATCAAATTGTCCATCCTTGAAATGAATGGAAAAATATTTACTTTTTAAACAATTATTAAAGTCCCCTTGGAAGCAATTAGAATCATAAAAAGTGCGATTGATATAAATATCAACATCATGATGCCGACAGGACATGTCATTCATAAATAATTTTTATGCAAAACATCACAGGTGAATTTAGGATTCAAAGCTAGGAACTGTTACCTGTGCCATTTTACCCCATATATCCCTTGCAGTAACACAGCTTCCTTCAGTTAGTCCGAAGCAGGGCAGAACAGTGACACTTACATTCTGAGTTTCACATGCGGCAACTGCAAAAGTAACTGGGGGATTACCCTTCGCAGTCCTGCAGCAATGTCACAGAATTAGAAACGCTTGCAATCTCAATCCCAGGAACAAATAGCCACAATTCAATGGGAAATAATGAGTCAAAATACACTTACGTTCTTCAGATACAAAAGCATGCATTTGCCTATTTTACCAGGTTCATTTAACCACTTTGGATATTGTAAAGTGAATGCTTTAAGTGTAAATTTTAAAGGGAGAGGGAGAGGAAAATGAGGATAAAGTAGATGCTAAGATGTCTCCCCTAACAGTCAAGGTTATTACTGACTATTTGGATCTCCCATATTGTGCAGTCTGAGATTGACGTACGTGGTCAAGTGGTTAGTTACCTAATAATCTCAACTTTGATGGATTTTGTCACAACCATCTGACTTGGTTAGCCCAGCCGGACTGGTTCTTAATTATTAGTTGTAATGGCCAACCAAATGATGGAACCATGTATGCAAGAATATCTTTTGCTCAGAGTTGGATTTTTAGGCAGTTGGTGCAATGACTGGACCAGACAAGTTGGATAGTTGTCCTTTCCATACATATACTATGGCTATCAGCCCCTTGGGATAAGCTATCCAATCCTACCAGAAAACTCCAAAAAGATTTCTTTCTACACGTCTGCCAATTATTCAGACATTTACTTACTATATGGTGACACAACGAGAGTTTAAGAAGTAACAATTTTTTTCAGAATTAAATTAAACTAAGATAGGAAACCTGTTAGAGTATTCCATATTGACTAAACATGAAAATGTTACAGGGTTTATAAGTGGTAAGGATCAACTATCCAGATGACTAGTTTTATTCATTTTGACAATGGTTGACTCAAGCCCAATTCTTGTTAGTGGACTCTACACTCTGCCCATATTAAAAATTCTAATATAGAATCATAGCAAATTTGATCCAGATTATTAATTTTCCAGTTGTCCGTCTAGATATCTAGTCCCAGCAGCCCAGTCCGGTTACCATTGCATTTATTTCAATTGACAACTGGATGTTCAATCCCAGTTGCACTTAAGAGGGAGTGTTAGAGTATCCCATATTAACTAAACATAAAAATATTAAAGGGTTTATTTATAAGTGATAAGGGTCAACTATTTAAATGACTAGCTCTAGTCATTTTGACAATGGTTGACCTAAGCCCAATTCTTGTTAATGCACTCTACACTCTACCCATATTAAAAATTCTACATATGGGATACTCTAACAAAACCCCTTTTTTCTCCATAGTCTTATTCACAACGTCTGGCTTGCATAATCTTGTTTCCATTCCTATTGCACCTTAAATCAGTAAAAAAATTAAAAGTAACGATTTCAGGATCCAAGACATAGATTTTGAGCTCTTCATTTCTCTGTTTCATTGTTGGACATAGAATGACACTAGCTATATGTACATGTAAACATTCCTATTCATTCAATCCCTACCATATCTTCTAGACCAGTACTTTAAAGTGGTCAAGTTCTAAAGAAAGATCTGAATTCACCAAAAGTAGTGATAATGGGTTTGCCTCTAATTTTGTCACATCTTTTTGCCATTTTGTTGCTATTCTAAGGGGTGAGACAAACACTTTTCTTCACCTAAAACCATGAAATCACCAACAGAAATATGCAAACCAACCATCACATAGAGCTATTAAGGATTCATGACTTGCTTGTGATGTAGAAGAACACCGGATACTCCATCCTTGCCTCTGTCAGAAAGAACAGCAACATCAAACCATAATACAAACCTAAGAACCAACACAAGTAAAAAGAACAACACAGTAAATGTACTTACATAAATGGTTCATTCACATGATCTCCTGATAAAGATGAGACGCCTCCAATGGAATTCTGCACAAATCACAGAGTAACAAATTGCATTTAAGAATCCATAATTCCTCTAAATTTGCAGCAATGTGCAAAAGAAATCTGGCGAGACCAAGAACTTACCGCCCACGTAAAAAGAAGGCTAACTTTTGCTCTTTCCTTCCCAGTGTTCACCAACTACAATACAAACATAGTCATTCAGAAAACTAAACTGAGAAACAGGAATTCTTAAGTTATACTTTCAAAAATAAAAACTTCCATAGTGTTTTTTCATCAGTTGCAGAGTAGAGCAAATACAAATATTGAATAATTTTAGGGGCCATTGTCAAAATAAAATAGGAGTTAACAGTGTTTCAGGTGAGAACCCTATAAACTTCCCAAGAAATCTTTTGATACATTTTCAAAAGATAAAGAAGAAACCCTAGATAGAACCAAGTGTCATACTATTAAGAAACATCAAAAAGGAAGGAACAATACATAACACAGATCAAAGAGACAGTGAGAACATATCTAAATCTTTTTGCTTAAAAAATTCTTCAACATAAGCTCTAAATTAGTTGGAAGGATACATAAGCCTAGCACTAGGAATCTTCAAGTTGCTGTGTATGCTTTGACCCAGCATGGACACTACAATTAATAAGACAATTTTCCTATATCTTATATCCAACAGTTGTTTGAATCAAAAGAATTGTATGACATGTTAAACAATGACAACCTGGTTTTCTACCAAAAAGTTAGCTGACAATAGTGTCAAATTACATAAAAAGTAAAACCGGCAGGATCCAGCTAAAAATTAAGACAAGGTCGTGTGTAATGAATGGGAAAGAAAGCAGGAAAGCCTTAATTAGTCCCTAGCCAATTCCTCACTCGAGTCTATCTAAAAATACGAACGTACAATCAAATTAGAAGTTTATATGGCCCAGACAAGTTTAGGTCAAGTTATCAAACTATATTCAGCGTATCCCTTCTCTTACAAGTAACAACAACAAAAGGTTATTGATGTACTGGATAGAAAATATAAATTGCAAAGCCCTCAACTTATTCTAAGAACTTATGGATATCACTAGCAAGATAACACATTGGCTCTGGATTTTATCATCAGTCTATGAACTTCGTCAACCTAAGTAAAAGGATTGCAACATACAGGCAATCAAATTCATGAAAAAGTGTTCTTGGAACCATTAAATATTCAGAATTGTTTTCATGTGACTTGATCAGTGATTTGAGAAGCATACTGTGTAGACAAAAACTGCAGTGGGAAGACTGCTATCCCTATAGTTATGTGGTATGAATGGGGATATTTGTCGGCAAGAGATCTTCAACTCTGGGTCTGGTTCACCTGAAGGATAAAAGATCATCACTAAGAGAGGAACATGAGAGGAATATACAATCTTTCACAAAACAGAAAGCAATGAAAGTTGCTACCATCATATACTGTCCATGCCCTAGGAAACAGCGCATGATATGTTGAATGTTGGCCGCTCAAGTTCCAGCCCCATGATGATATACCATGATCAGTAGCTTTCCTGTGTGAGGGAAATTAACCACTATCAGTATCAGTGAGAACCCAAAATTGACAACAACCATTGTATTGTCTAGATGACTGATTTGTTTCTCAGTCACTTACCCTAACCCTTCATGCTGTCCAGGAGCCAGAACTGAAGCATATCTTTTATTTCCCCCATCTCGAGATATAAAAATCTGTAGAGATACAATGAAATAACTAGACTGTCAAAGGTGAACCATGGTTTAAATGTAATACAGGTTCACCCTAAATCAACAGGCAACAAAAAGTCCAGATTTCATGTAGGAGCCTTCGTTCCACAAATTCATTCATTTTCCAAGAAGACCCTTAATAAATAAACAAGGAAATGTATAACATAACAAATTACAAAATAAAATGTTATCTACATCCATGTAAGCAATAACATGAAAGAAGTGACCGAAAATTTAGTAAGCCATGTTTCCTAGTTTCCATCCACTTTTGATGGCTTTGCGCAATATTAAAAAGGAAGTGTTAATTATGCATTCTGCTCAGATGTTAAATCCCTTTGGAGTAATGCTAGAAACTAACAATATAGTTTGTCCTTGCTGGTGATCAGTAAGCAAAAATGATAGGAGTATGCAGAGAGTTTAATTATGGGGTTGCACTTGCCAAACTTGTTTCATGAGCCTAATAAACCAAACATGCTTTCCAAAAATTAAAAAGAATTTTGCAACCTGAATGATAAAAGTATAATTTAATATGGTCAGAGAACAAGAGCCCACATGATCTACAACTGTGAGAAGCAAAAGCAAACTTCAAAATGACCGAAATTTGACAAAAATGAAATATCAAAGTTCTTATATTAACCAAAAATAGTTAATTTAACTAATGAATAACATCGTAAAAAAACTTTTACAAACTAGGATAGAAAATTTAATTGAATTTTCCTAAAATCATTTTTCGAACTAATTTTTAGAGTAGAAATCACCAACCGAAGTTAATCCATGCACGAAAAGCGCAATAATTCACCACAAAATCACATACATGAAATTTTCCTATTGATTATTTGGTGAACAAGAACTGCAAAATCATGGTTCAGGAGAACTAATACATCAGGGTTCAGATGTAAAACACTCACTAAAACAGACAGCTAATGACATTTTGGCAAACAAAAAACACATAGCAGTCTATAACAGGTTCGAGTTCAGAAATTTACAGAGAACTGATTGGCCATGACAGGTGAAGCTTCGCGGGTACCAGGTACAATTTGCCACTGCCTAAATTCGCCTCTGAAGCCTCTGGATATGCTTCCACTTCTGCAATAGAAAGTCATATTGACAATCTGACAGAGAAATTAAACAGTAGACAGAGTTGAAATAGCAAATTTCCAACCACATACCCCATTCCTCCAAGTGGGACACCCTGAGAAGCAGATGGCTTGCAACTTCCACGTGTAAAGGGATCAATAGGTGCTTTCTGAAAAACAGGGCAGGTGCACTTTAGTCATGCATGCATTCAGCTACTAATGAAAAGACGAATTCCCATTAACAAAATTGCAAAATTTACCCTTCCATATGATTTCTCCTCCCGGACGTAGGACCAAAGCCGTATACCTAGTCGAACCTGATATTTCCAGAAAAATTAGTAAGAACCAACCAAATAATTTAACACAAAACTTACAATAATAAGAATTTGAGACGGGAGACTCATCATATCTTAAAATTAAACCATATAGCTCACCATCTTCATTGCTTCCTTGAATGTAACACTAAATTCTTTCAGAATATTGGCATGACTATTTAATCTTCTTCTCCAAGCATGTTTGGGTGGAGCAGCACTATCAGAATCAAACTACAAGATGAAGAAAAAAGGATACTTAAGAACTAACCCCTATATTAAATATCCTAACTGAATTGAACATGGTAGGAAACTGCTTCTATTAACTAAATGAAGTAATTTCTAGATGCAACAAAGAGCACATCATGCTCACGTGAACCAATACTAAGTAATTGAATCTGGAACAACTCAAAAATAATGCCTCATACTTTTATTTCGCGATCTATAAAACCCATTATCAATGCCTCCTACTTTTATGATCGAATCTCATATTTTGAAACTTGGGATCAGTTCCACAGACATGGGGTTGACGCAGAAACCAATTATTTTTAATGTACCCACATGGTTGAGTAAAAACAAGATTCTGTTATTTTCATTTCCTTACCCAAGTTGGTGGGCTTGAAACACAAAAAGGAGAAGAAACAACAGAACTTCAAAGCCTCCTAATCTAAAGGAGACACAGAGAGAAGCGAGCGTGACCCCTCAAAAACAATGAAATTAAGTCTATTTCTTCATAGTAAAGTAGAGATTTGCGACAGCCATATCTTCCAAACACGAAAATTCACTACTTCGTGACGAATTTTCCCAGCAACAAAGCAGAAACATTACCAGTTGTAAAGTGCCTCTGCTAACGTAATCCTCGGAAGGCCACGAGTGTTTTTTACAGTGAAACAAATTGCTAGTCACCATGTCGATTGACTTGATTCCAAGTTTACAAGCACAATTCTTGTCCTTCCCCAGAAATTCACGTAAAATACAAACGCGAAAAACCTGACTA
This sequence comes from Erythroxylum areolatum, assembly GCA_024520975.1. Taxonomy (NCBI): domain Eukaryota; kingdom Viridiplantae; phylum Streptophyta; class Magnoliopsida; order Malpighiales; family Erythroxylaceae; genus Erythroxylum; species Erythroxylum areolatum. The sequence goes on along the minus strand of JANIJH010000001.1, from coordinate 26,720,743 downwards.
AAGTTTTCACCGGATCAACTAACTCTGCTTCGAGAGAGAGATGGAGAGCATAAAATCAGCAAATATAAGATCGGATTCCCGGACCCAATAACTGAAACAATAATCGAAAATTAAAAGATATGGTCCGCGATTCACTCAATAATGAATGAATAAACATTGGTAGGTGGTTTGAGGGAGAAGAAGCTGCGTGCGCATGGCATGTGATGTCGTGGCGAACAGATGATCAAACGTCTCGTAGAGTCTGCAAATTAGGGTCGTCTGAGATGGCTAGGTGGTGTGTTCCTGGAAATAAGAGACAACAGCGTTGATTAGTACTCTCTCTGTTGGGGAGACATAAAGTGAGATTATTAGTTACACTTACAGCGTATGGATTAAGAGATATAAAGCATGGATTGAAAAAAAAGTGAACATAATGGGGAATTATAAGTCGTAGTGGACCTTGTCGTGGCTGCCGGTCGTCATTGGGCGGCGTCATGCTCCCCCCTACGTCACAGGGAGCGGTGCGGAGGGTGGTATTTACATCTTTTATTAATATTTTAAATTATAGATTAGATTAAATTTAATAAGGAAGCAGATGAAAAAAAAAGCAGTTTTATTAAAATTTTAAGTAAAATATGATTTTTGTTATATTAGTCAGTCCTTTTTAAATAACAAAATATTTACTAAATTTAATTTCATCTATAATTTACGTGTGGTTTTTTTTTTAATCACCAGTTAATTTACGTGACCTGTAAAATCAACAAGCATCTCTGTATTGGGGAATGGACAAAATGTGCATCCAACTCATAATATTCACATTTATCTCTTATTTAACATACTTTATTAAGTCGAAATGAACGTGTTAAAAACGATTTAACCAGATAAACGGTAAAAAAAACATTGGTTCTGCTAATTTTTTAATTTGATTTTTAATTTTTAGTTTAATAACCTTTTTTCAAAAAAATCGATCATTTTATTAATAAATAAATAAATTTTTATAAATTAATATAAAATATTTAATTTTTATTTAATAGTCTCTTTTTTTAATTACATTTTAAATCTTTTAAAAAGAAAGAATAATATTTTTCAAATATTTCATTGTTATTTAATCTTACATTAATTTTATGACAGCGTTAAACCTTTAAACATTACAACTCTCATCTTGTGGGTTTAACTTTTTATCTCATTTTTAAAACATTAGTTGCAATTGTCAAAATATGATTACAATAAGGCCCCGTTTGGTTGACACGGATTGTTGCTGTGGAAAATAATCTTTTTCCTAAAATTTAAATTATTACGTTTGGTTCGTTTCTTTGAGTAGTTAGGAAAGTAAAAAATTTCCTAATTTAAGGAAAGTAGTAGCACTTTCTTTGGATTCTAAATCCCAACACCCCCTTGGTATTTAGATTACTTTTCCCAGGAATTTAATCTAAAAAATACATTAGAAAATTTAACCCTTCTTTTTCTCTCAATTCTGCGACTTTAAAATATATAAATTTCAAATAAATTTTGATTTAATAATTAAATATATATATAACATA
>JANIJH010000001.1:26700735-26719123 GCA_024520975.1 Erythroxylum areolatum | reverse complement strand
AAATTCACAATAATTATAAAAGTTGAAATAAATAAAAAAACTAATTAAAAGACTTTGAAAAAAAGGAGAGAAGGAGAGAAGGGAGGGAGGGAGGGAGGAAAATTTTAAAATTTTTTGAAAATTTTGCAAAAAATCTCCCTTATTTTAAAAAATTTCTGGTGTCGGTCGGTATTTAGATTTTGAATATTTTTGTTTAGAAAATTCAATCGACAATTTTCATATTCATATTTTTTTCTTATTTAACGATTTCAATTTTTATTCTATTTGTAAGGATATAATTGGAAACATAAGTCAAAATTAAGTTACATTCTATAAAATACTATTACATACCAAACACTATAATAAGAATCCACCCAACTTTCCTATTATAATTCTTATAAGTATCCAAACATGTGAATATTTTTACTTTCCATAGATTTATTTTCCAAAAAATCATAATCTAAATTCACTTTACTTTCCCGCCAACTAAACGGAGCCTAAGAGACATCTCAATTATGCTGGGAAACCAATACTATAGCAAAAAATAAAATTTTAAGGTTTTTGATCAAATCACAATAATTGAATAACTTGAAAATTACGAATCATAAAATATAAAATTATATCTAATTCGATATTCTTATAGAAATTTTTTTGATATATCAATTACGAGATTTTCACTCGTCCAACCTCTAACAATATCTACAGAATAGTAAAAAGACACTTAACTTTTTGAGAGAAAGTTAGCAGGAGTGCTAACACCTTTACACTTATTCTTATATAAAGAAAAAGCATTAGGGTTTTAATTTCATTAAAATTAAATATTTAAATTATAACTAAAATCATACACTAATTATAATTACTTTTGTTTTATTAAAATCAAATATCTCATTTTTTATCCTAAAGTTTCTCCAATTTTAAAATTAAGTTCAACTTAATTGAAATTGATTTTTTTTCTTTTAAACTTCTTTTTATATGTGACAAATTAAGTTCCTAATATAATAGCAATGATTATAAATTATAATTCTAATTTATAATTAGAATTGAATAAATTAAATTTTCTCTTAATTTATCTTTAATTCTCTAATTAAATAATGTATAATCATAAATCAAGATTGACACTTACTAACATGCCATAACCACCCAAATATCAGGAATATAAACGTAGTTTAATCTATCCATACGTGGTTATGATGTATAATTTAATCATGCATGTTAAAGCGGTTTAACCTGTTTATGCGTGGTTATGAATTATAATTTAATCATTTCGTCATCTAAAATTTCAACTGGACTCTTTTGAATTAAATAATGTTCATTATTAATAATTTATAATTGATTTATAATTGATATTTGAAAATACATTTTTAAATGTCAATCCACTCTAGCCAAAGAATTCTTTAAACCCCTACTAATCAAGAGCAATAGAACATTCTCTCTAATTACTTTAGAGTGATGAATCATTTATTGACTTACTTAACTATCTCCATATGGTTCATACTACAACCAAGTACTAACAATTGAGTTAACCCAAAAATGACAGGTTACAAATAATATCAAAACATAGTAATTTTCACATGAGATTCCTTAGTAATCTTAAGTGTAAAGATCAATTATACGACCATCATAATGAGAAAATTTACAAACACATAAGTAATATTTCATTTGGGATCTTCTTAATCGAGTCAATTCAATATAAATTATTCTCTAATAAGCATCTACATGTTAGTTTAAGTATTTTCATACTTTAATTTATAAGATCAATTACTTTCTTTATAAGAAAGAAATATAGTGTACACTAGTTTTACCATTTTATCATTATCACATCTCGAAGAAACTACAACTAGGAATAATTTAAGAATAATACATAAATACAAATTGAATCTCATAATTATGATATCATCATAATTTCAATTATACGATAATTATTTTAAGGATTTTGCCTTTAGTATTAAAATATCAAATGTAATTTACATAATACATAGAGATAAAGAATGTCTTTATTAATTAAAAAAATAACGTCATACACAAAATTACAACCATTCGATTGGCTGAAAGGGCATAAGCTAATAATCTCCATTTACACTAAAACCAATCGCCTACATGTCTAATATATTGAATATGTCTCTTCTGAGACAATAGCTTAGTGAGAGGATATACAAGATTCTTTTTAGTAGGAACTCACTCCAATGTGATGTGTTTCCACTTCACTTTCTCACTGATAAAGTGAAACTTCCTAAGTATATGTTTAGACCATTGACGAGACATTGGTTTCTTTATCTATACGATGGCACCATTATTATCACAGTATAATACTATAGGCTCTACAATGCTAGAAACCATTCCAAGTTCAGTGATGAACTTCTTGATCTAAATCGCTTCTTTTGTTATCTTAGACACTAAAATGTGCTCTGCCTTTTTCGTGGAATTTGTAATAGTTAGTTATTTAAAACTCTTCCAACTTATTGCACCACTATTCAGAGTGAAGATGTATCCTAATTGCAACCTAATATCATTTGTATTTAATTGAAAATTAGCTAAATACCTTTATACTTTCAATTCAACTCTTTCATAGACTAAAAAAAGACCTTTAATGCTTCTTAATTACTTTATGATGTTTTCCACAACCATCTAATGACCATCACCAAGATTGGATTAAAACTTGCTCGTTATACTCAAAATATAAGAAACATCTGGTCTAGTGCTTAGCATTACATACATGATTAATCCAATTATAGAAGCATATGGGACACAATTCATTTTATCTCTCTCTTCTTGTGACTTTAAGACACATACTCTGTGAGAGAAAAATCTGATGCAATATGGTAAAAGTCCCTTTTTGGAATTCTCCATACTAAACCTCTTTAGCACTTTATGTATGTGCGTGAATTAGGATAAGCCAATTAACCTTTTTTTATCTATCTTTATTCCTATTATATAGGCTACTTCCTTCGTATCCTTCATGGAGAAGTTCTTGGATAATCAAATCTTTACATACTAAAGCATTGATATGTCATTTTCAATCAACAATATGTCATCCACTTATAGCACCAAGAAAATGACCGCATTACCATTAACCTTCTTATAGACACATGGTTCATCCTCATTTTTTATAGAATTGAACTTTTTGATTGTCTTATCAAAACGAATGTTCCAATTCTGTGACTCTTACTTAAGTTCATAAATAGACTTTTGCAACTATCAAAACAAATGTTCCAACTCTGCGACACTTGTTTAAGTCTATAACTAGGCTTTTGCAACTTACAAACTTGATTGGGAAATCTCTTGGATTTAAAAACCTCAAGTTGTGTAATATACACATCCTCAAGCAAATTCCCATTGAGAAATATTTTGTTGATATCTATCTCTAAATTTCATAATCATGATATGCGGCTATAGCCAATAAGATCCTTATGGATTTAAGCATAGCTGCTGAAGAAAAGGTTTTATCGAAATCAACTCCTTGTTTTTGTTTGTAGCCATTGGCCACTAACCTTGCTTTGTATATATGTATATTAGCATCCATATCAATTTTTCTCTTAAAAATTCACTTGCATCCAATAAGTACAATACCATCAGGTGCATCCACTAAAGTCCATACTTGGTTGATGTACATGAAAGTCATTTCAGATCTCATGACTTTATGACAATTTTAAAAAATCAATGTCAAAGTTACTTCTTTGAAAGTAGTACACTCATCATGTATGAGCGATACTTTTTGCTTGCCCTTTTTAATATGTAGATATAATGTAGTAAGGGCGATGTATTCTACTAGTGCATCATAGACTAAGTATCTCTTAAACCCTCAATTGCACATGATATGTATAAACTTAAGGTTTTTGTCCCATCTAGATGTAAATTTGTGTCTTTTAAACTTTTCTAAGTTCTACATCACTCCTTCCACTTTCCTTGAGAATAAATTCTATTTGTAAGAATGTAATATGTGTTGAAACAAACACTTTTTGCTCAAGGTATATGTTTGATTTAGCTTAAAGCTTATAAGATATTGCACACTTTGCATAAGCATCACATCCCCAAATCTTTAAATGTGACAACCTTGGTCTACTACCAGTCCATCTCATATGCTGTCTAGTCAATCGATTCAGATGAAACTCTATTTAGAAGGTAATTGGAAGTTTTAACGACATATTTCCAAAAAGAGACAAAAAGGACTACATGACTCATTTTAGAACATATCATATCCAATAGAGTATGATTTCTCCTTTAAGATATTGCATTATGTTGTGGAGTTCTAAGAGGAGTCCATTGTGAGAGAATCTCATTCTCTTTTAAGTAACCAAGAAACTCATAGTCTAAGTATTCACCGCCACAATTTGATTTAAGTGGCTTAGCACTTTTACAAGTTTTTTTCTCAACCTCAAGTATAAATTCTTTGAAGTTTTCAAGTGATTTAGAATTTTGTTTCATTAAGTACACATAACCATATTTAGAATGATCATCTGTGAATGTAATGAAATATGAGAATCAGCCTCTAGCACTAGTAGACATTAGGCCACATACATTTGAATATATAAGCTCGACTAACTCACTAACACGTTCTCCATTTCCATTAAAGGATGTTTTGTTCATCTTTCCAAACAACAAGATTCACAAGTTGCATATGATTCATAATCAAAAGGATTCAAATATCCCTCTATAGTCTTAAGCATATTCAACAATTCAGGTAATGACATCCTTTTTCTTCATATGGAAGTTCATAACAAATTATGAAAAAGCTCGAACTACGAGACTATACCACCATGTCAATGTTCAACTTATAGTCCTTGACAAAATGTAATTAGCCTAATTTTTTAATATAGTCAATCATTCAGCATGTGTAGCTCAAATGAAGATCCTTCTTCCATCTTGCATTGAAATAATGTTTTGGATAATTGATATCTCTCTGCCCTATTTTATGCACCAAACAACTCCTTGACATACAAAATTATAGTAGAAGCATCCATATTCTCATGCTGCCTCTGGAGCTCTAGAGACATACTAACTGACATCACTTATGTAGCTTGTTTAGCATCATCAATATAATGTTAATATCTCTCCCAAACTTTATTAGTCGCATCTGAACTAGGCTCTGGTTGGAATAGTATTGTCAAGAATATATAACTTCTTTTCTTACCTTAGAACAATTCTTAGGTTGCAAAACCAATATGAGAAATCAAGTTCAATTATCTTGTTAATATTTATGATGCTCCTCAACATCAGATTGATACTCATCTTCTTTTAACAACCAAAAGATATAAAACAGCAAGTTTTAATTTATACCATAAAATCAAATAAAATACAAACTTTAACAAATATTGGATTACTCCCACAATTTTATTCAAAATAATAGTCCTCACTATTAAATCAAGAAATTATCAAATAATTTCCTAAAGGGCTAGGATCTCATTTAAAAATAGTTGCTCTTGAGTTTGCTCAACAAACCGATCAAATTTAAATCAAATAGAAAACAACTTTATCAATCATATCTTATATAACTCTTACATTTGTTAGATGACAAATATTTGCCAAAATATATTTTACATATTATTCCTAACCCTGCTTCTAAATTCATATGATCATAAGTTTCCCCATCTAAATCATACAAATTTAGTTAAGTAAGATCTATTAATTTAAGATAAACGCATATTCGGGTTAAAAGGGCCTGGAATTTACTTAACAAACTTTATAATAAAAAGCATTCTGCTATTTTTTTTTTTAAGAAACGGAGGAATCCGCAATCGCTATCATTTGGATGCGCACTAGATAAACCTTTGGATTGATGCAATAACCTGCAAATCCTGCCATTCGGGTACTTTGCATTAAGAAGCCCTATACGATAGGCTCGATCGAGAGAGTGTAAGTAGGGGAATTCGAACACAGGACCTTTTAGCTCCATGTCTCTTGCTCCACCAACTCGACCACCCCCTAAGGGACTTATCATGTTCTTAATGTGTACTTAATATTTAATTAATATATTTAAAATTTTAAAAAATTTTGTTCTTACTAAAATAATATAATATTATTATATAAATAATTTCTAACATAATCTAATTATGAAAGAAATCCTTAAAAATCTTGGTTTGAGTCTAATTATTGATTTGATAATTAATTTAATTTAATAATTCAAGTTCTTAAAAATTAAAATATTCTTAATAATGATAATCCTTTGAAAACAAGTTTCAAACATTTTGAAAGACACATTTTCAATTTTATTAGAAATTTAAAATAATTTAATCTCAAATGAATTTAATTTAATGCTGAAAATATATAATACCTTTATTTTAAGCGTTTTCCTTTTAAAAGTATTTAAAAATAGATATAATATAAACAACTTTAAATTTTGTGTCAACCACTTATTTATTTTCTTTTTGCACATGGCTATTTCATATTAAGTTTTACAAATTTTTGTCAACATATTATGTGATATATTGAAATTGTTTCTGTAATCGATTAAACTTGAAATTTTTTTCAACAAATATAACGTATTTGATCTTTTTTTTTATTTGAAAACTAATTATCGCAAGATCCTGCTGTACATTGCTCCTTGCATGTTGCTGTGACTATAGGGAAGAACGTATTTGATCATTTTTAGTCTACATTTAAATGATAACAATCCGATTGTGATTGGACTTGGTCGACGTGGATGACTCCTACTTTTCTCTCACGTCAAATGCTATGTATCGTAAACACTGATTCACTGTATATTTATATTTACGTTTTGGAATAAATGGTTTAAAAGTTTTTTTTTTCATAATTAAAACTCTCCTAAATATCTTGTGAGAAACGAAAAGAAAATTTTACGTGTTCAATATGTAATTGATTTGTAAGAACAAAATATTTGGTTGTGATTCAACTTTCAATGTTACCGTTTCCTATATAATATGTAAGGCTCTGTACTTGTGTCTCTGTATTTTAAGTAATAATTAAAAAATTCAACTGGATTAATATAAAATTTATGAACTCTTCAATTTACCAACTCAATTTCTAATGTTTTGGTTGGAATTATTTTAACAATTTTTTTTGTTAAAATTTAACTTATTTATTAATTAATTGTTCAATTTTAGTATATTCTTTTAAATTAGAATAAATTAATTAATTTTTATTTAATAATCTTTTTTAATTAAATTTTAAAATTTTAAAATTATTTAATCTTTTCCTGACTTTATAACAATACAATATCTTCAAACTATAAACTTTTTATTTTATAAATTTAACTTTAGGTCCTCATTTTTTAAAATATTGATATTAAATCATCGTAACCGTATTCATTTGCCTTCTTTCTTCTAGTCAAGCTATTACTTTGTCTAAACTAAAACAGATAGTCTAATTATGTCAGATTGAACTTTTGAACTTTCTATGTTGACTCTTGCAAGTACACCGACAGAGGAGGCGGCTGGAACCCATTTGTTGAATGTTCTATCTTCTTAGTCGCTAGATTCAAAATTTCTAGTTACTTCAGAAATGTATGCTCAAAACTCAAAGTGGAGTATAAAACACGGTAAGGTGGATGCCTAGACCCTAATTATGTTGGAGTGTTTTGTTATTCTTTTAATCTTAACCATCATTAATTTGAGGTCGTTAGTTTATACTTTTACAATCAATAGATTTTTTTATAATTAAAAAAAATACAATCAATAGATTAGTTGCAATTAATGTATAATATTATTGATTATTTAATACAAATATTTTTTATCTTTATATAGTTTGTTAATTTTATTTTTGCTTGATATTAAAGATAAATTCTCTTAATTAATGAATACAATTAAATTTTTAATTATATTATAATTATGATATTCTAATTGTATTCAAATGTTATTCCTAAAACGTTCTTAATTATAGTTTTATTAAGAATAGGATGGTAAAATTAGTACATGCTATGTTTTTTAATAAATTATTAAACTTATAAATTAAAGTATAAAAATACTTAAACAAATGTATGAATGCCTATAAGGAGAATAAATTCACTAAATTAAACTGATTATGACAATTTTGAATAAAACATTATGTGTGTTTCCATGAAAGTTCTTATTATGATGATTATACAATTGATCATTATATTTGATATAACTAAAGCTAGAATTAATTATACTTTCGAGGTTAACTTTAATTTGAATTTGAAACAAACACTAATTGTTGAGATACAAATGTAAATAGTTATTTAATGTTAGCTAAAGGAAGTTTTTTTTCCTTCTGTTATAACAGAATGCTTAGCTAGACAATTAGCTTACATTCTCTTCTGTAGTTAGCTTTGTAGTTAGCTTTGTATATAAGTTTACATTGTATTTTTTTCGATAAGCAACTTTTACAGAAATGAATGATAGTTCTTTCATTCACAAAATTATCTTTCATCTGTTCTCACATCTGAACATGGTATCAGAGCCAATTGGCTAAGATTGATGCGAGATATTGAATTTGATTGTTGATGTGAGGAATTTTGCTAACTATTCGCATATCAGGAGTTGATTGCAATTAGTTTTAGCTGAGTAACTTGAGAAATGGCATAATCATGAACATATGCAGGAATGAATGAATTTGCAGCTAGAGCCAGAAGATGCATATACTTGGGACATTCGATGGGACAAAAAGATTACAAGTTATATGATCTTGAAAGTAAAGATTATGTTACTGCCAGAGATATTTTTTTCCATGAAGAAAATTTTCCTTTTAACTATGGTTTAGAAAATTCACAACAGTTGCAGCAAAATAGTGTTATGCAAGTTCCAATTTCGACTCAACCAAGCGTTGCAGACTTAACAATTCATGATGCAAATGAACCAGCGGAAGATTTTAGTTCTGCAAATTAAGACACAGTCTTGATAGACCAGTCAGAACCAATGCAAATATCAACAAAAATCAGAATAAGTTCAAGACCAAGAAATGCACCTTCTTAGTTAAATGATTTTGTAACAAACACTATTAACATAGAACAATTACAGTGAAGCAGCTCACTAACTATACTCCTATGGTTTATCCTTTATAGATCCTACGAATTTTTCTTTAGAATACAAATGTTTTCTGGCAAAGGTTGATAAAATTGATGATCCTTTGTATTATTCATAAGCTAAAGGAAAACCTCAATGGGAGAGTGCAATGAAGCAGGAGTTGAAAGCCTTAGAAGACAATCACACATGGGAACTGGTAAAGTTACCTTCGAGAAAGTTTGCTATAGGGTCAAAGTGGGTTTTTAAGACAAAATTACTTAGGTCAGTTGACAAATATAAGGCAAGATTGGTGATCAAGGGCTATAATCAAGTGGAGGGTGAAGATTATACAGATAGTTTTTCTCCAGTAGTTAAAATAGTAACTGTGAGGATAGTTTTAGCCTTGGCTTCTGCAAAACGATGGATTCTTTATCAAATAGACATCAATAATGCTTTTTTTACACGAATTTATTGATGAAGAATTATACATGTTACCTCCTGATGGTTAGGACAAGGCGAAGAAAGGGGAAGTGTGTAGGTTAAAGAGGTCTATTTATGGTTTGAAATAGTCCTCAAAAGAATGGAATGTTGAATTGACTACTGCATTGTCGGATTTTGGTTTTAAACAATTAGTTAATGACAACTATTTGTTTATCTATCATGAAGGGACAGAATTTGTGGTAGTGTTTGTCTATGTTGTAAATATGATGTTGACTAGTAATTCAGAACATGTGATTAATACTTTGAAGTCTTTTCTAGGTTGAAAATTTACTATAAAGAATCTAGGACCAGCTAGATACTTTCTTGGATTGGAAATTGCAAGGCCCTCTAATGGTACTTATGTAAATAAGAGGAAATATGTTCTGGATCTCATTTCAGAAGCAGGTTTAATGGGTGCTAAACCAGTTACAACTCCTATAAAAAAAGGACTGAAACTTAGAATTGAATCAGGAGATTTAGTTGAGGATGCTCAGAAGTATAGAAGAGTAGTGGGGAGATTGCTGCATCTAAGGTTTACAAGACTAGATATAACTTATGCAGTGCATCAGCTGAGTCAATATGTGCATGCTCCTAGAACAGTTCATCTGAATTGCGCAATGTATGTTTTGAAGTATTTGAAGGATTGTCCTTCGTTGGGTTTGTTTTATCTAGTTTCAACAAATTTTTAACATATCATATACAATGATGCAGACTGGGCAACATGTATAGACAGTAGAAGATCTTTGATAGGTTATTGTGTTTTTCTAGGACAATCTCTTGTATCTTGGAAGTGTAAGAAGCAAGATATGGTTTCAAGATCATCAGCAGAGGCAGAATATAAGAGCATGACTGATGTTGTATCTGAGATTATGTGGATTTCATTTATTCTTAGGAACTTGGAAGTACTAATTCAACTTCCAGTTTCTCTTAATTGTGACAATAAAGTAGCCTTACATATAGTTGCTAATCCTGTTTTTCATGAGAGAACTAAGCACATTGACATTGATTGTCATGTGGTTCGTCAACAGACAAAGGAAGGTTTAGTGGAACCAGTACATGTGTCTTCTTCTCTATAAATAGCTGATATATTTATCAAGCCTCTCAATGCACCAATGTTCAACAATTTCAAGTTCAAGTTGGGTTTGGTCGATTTTTACCAAGATCCAACTTGAAGACAGGCTATTGAAATATAATGTAAATAGTTATTTAATATTAGCTAAAAGAAGTTTTTTTTTTCTATTATAATAGGATGCTTAGCTAGACAATTAGCTTACGTTCTCTTCTGCAGTTAGCTTTGTATATAAGTTTACATTGTATTTTTTCGATAAGCAACTTTTACAGAAATGAATGATATTTCTTTCATTCACAAAATTATCTCTCATCTGTTCTTACATATGAACACTAATATTTCTCGAAAGGTACTAAGGGAGTTAGTACTTATATCATCCTTCTTAAAAAGTTGGAATTTTCTTATTTGCTCTCTAAATATTGACAATCAAATATCTTATGGTTGGCGACCTTATCAAAGAAAAAACCTTTTGTAGAATATCTAAATCATACTTTTCTTTAATCTTTTAATTTTTTGATTATTGGGAAATTGTAAAAACTAATTATGTTTTTCTAATAATAATATCATATCCTACTTTATTATTTAACTCGAGTTGAATGCTTAATTGCTATTGACTTGATCAAAAATATAATATTTTTTGTTATCTCAAATTTTTCCTTAAAAAATGCCTTGTGATTTTTATTTCTGATATGAAAAAATTTACCTTTTGAAAAATAGTTGATTGAAGCTTTGTATTCTTTAAAAAATCTCCTTAAAGCATATCCTGAAGTTGTTGTTTCTAGAATTATTGCATATTAAAGATTAGGGTTTTAATTAATTATTAATCACCCAACAATATCAACATCAGGAGAAGTAATGAAGCCTCCATTAGTGGAACTAGTTACCACTGTTAGTGATAGCCTATCTAGAGATGGAAACAAGGAATCCAGCCCAATTCAAAGTCACTTGGGGTTAATCCAAGTTGATCAAATTTTGGGATGGGTTTAGACTTAGACTTTACACCCAATTTAGTTCGAAACTCAACTTATATATAATAAAATCTATCATTACTATGCCAATTCTAAACCTTTAACTTCTCACTTGTCCTTCTCTTCTCAAATGTGACTATCGTTCTAGCCTTCCTCTTACGCTATTACAAAGAGCTAGATTTTCTCATTTCATCTATGTCTTTCCAAATCTCCATCTTGCAAATAGGTTTTTATTTGTATTATTTAGAAGTTATTGTCACTTGTTAAAACTCTCTAATTGAAATTAAGGAGTTGATTGACTTTTCAAAAATTGTTCTTAAGAAATAAAAGAAGTTGAATGTTCTTAAAACTACAATTTCCACTTGCACCCAATATGAATGCAATAGATAAAGAATGAGAGATGTCATTGCCATATTAATGATGCTGAACAAGCAACATGTATGATGTTAACTAGTATATATCCTGATCTATAAAGGCATCATAAGAAGATGGGCACTCCGACTATAATTTTACATCTCATGGAGTTGTTTAATGTACAAAGTAGGGTGGAAAGCTATAGAACTTTTAGTGAATTACATTGATGAAAGATGATAGAAGGATCTTTAGAAGACTTACGTGCATTAAAGATAATTAGTTACATTGAAAAAAAAAGCCAATTAGATTTTATCTTAAAATATAAGTTAAGCATTAATTTGGTACTTTAGTTTTTTACTTTGAGCTTTTCACGGTTTATCATAAATTATCAAATGAACTAAAGGGATGCAATATTACCTGAACTCTTGAATATGTCAAAGGCTATAAAAGAGTGCCTTAAAAAGGAACATAGTCAAGTTCTTATTGTGAATTCTTCTAAGAGTAAGAAAAATGGCTCTAAAAAATATAAATATAAGAAATATAAGGCTTATCTTAAAGTAGAAAAGCCAATTGGTGGTTTCAAGAAGAACAATGATAAGGATGCATATTTTTGTTATGGAATTAGTGGACAATAGTAAAGGAATTGTAAATTTTTTCTTGTTAGCAAGAAGCTTAAGAAAGCTTCATCTCTATTTCACAATCTTAGATATTAGATATTTGTTATAGTTCTCATATTTGTAATAATGTACATGTTCTAAAAGGAGTAGATAATCGAGGAAAGGCTAAACGAGCCTACAAGTTGGCAATAGAGCAAGGATTATTGCATTAACTATAGGAACTTGTAGTTTAGCTCGACCTTATGACCTTGCATTAGAACTAAATAATTGCTATTATGTTCCAATTATTACAAGAAATTTTTATTTTAATTATATCTAAATGGATTTATATTTATTATTAATAACATAAAATATATGGATTAAGGTTTTTATGAAAATTTAAATAAAAACCTAATGTTTTAAAGTTTATAAGTTAACCCTTAATGATAACATACATTAATAGAATAATATTTATTTATATGAAACTTAAATTTTGCTTTAATGTTTTTTACTATATGAATATGCCTTTTTCCTCATAAATAGGTTATTCAATAAATTATGCTTATTAGGGTAGTTTTATAAATATATATGAACATTAAGAGTTAATTTATAAATGTCAAAATCTTAAGTACTTATTTGAATTTTTATTAAAACCTTGAGAGTGGATTTGAACCTATAGCCTTATTCTTATAAAGGTGATTTTTACGGGTCTAGACTACTTACAAATAATTTGTATTAATTAGATCTTGAAAGCCTAATCCTTAATATAATTAACAAGAAAAGAAATTAAGTGATAAAATTAATCTTATTTATGATATTGTAGGTTAGTTCATATTAACAAAACTAGAGTTACAAAGTTACATAAAAAAATATTTGGATTATACTGATTAAGAATCATATGAAATTTGTGAATGTGTTTGACGAGTAAAGTGACTAAACTAATGGAAAGGAAGAATGACTTAATAAGTTATTAGATCTTGTACATTCAAAGGTATGAGGCCATATGTCTATTTGCACTAGAAGTGGGTGCTTATATTTTATTACATTTACAGAAGATAGTTTTATATATGGTTAAGTATATTTAATGAAACATATATCGAATCATTTGAAAGGTTTAGAGAATTATACTTGATTTTGGGAAACAAATTGGTAAAAGTATTAAACATTTAGATGTGATTAAGATAGTGAGTAGTTAGACCACAAGTTTCTTAGTTACTTAAAGTAGAATGAGACTCTGTCATAATGGATTCCATTTGAAATTCCATAAAATAATGGAATGTTTTAGAGAAGAAATTTTACTCTACCATATATAGTATGTTCTATGATGAATTAAGTAGATCTTCATTTTTCTTTTAGGGATATACCTATGAAATTGTTGCTTACCTTATAAATAAAGTTTCATTTAAATTGATTAATAAGACTTTATATGAGATATAAACTAATAGAAGACTAAGGTCATAATACTTAAAGGTTTGAGGAATGAGGAGGTGATGCTTATGTAATTATGCAATATTTGATAAGTTTTAAGCTTAATCGAATATATGCAAATTTATAGGGTATCCGAAAGAAAGTATCTAATATTAATTTTACAATCACGTTAGGTAAAAAGTGTTTGTATCAAGACATACTCCATTTCTAGAAAGAAATTATCTAATATTAATTTTACTATCACCTTAGGTAAAGAGTGTTTATACTAAGACATACTTTATTCCTAGAAACAAATTCATTCTCAATGAAAGTAGTAGTAGTGAATTAGAACTCATAGAAATTCAAGAATGAAAAATATACATCCAAATGAAACAAGAACCTCAAGTTCATAATATGATTTACAACCAATGGTATAAAAGACAAATAGTCTATAACACACTAGTAGGATACATTGTCCCCTAACTATATTTGATCTATATATTAAAAAGGGAAAAGAAGATGAATTGCTTGCGGATAATGATTATACTATTTTTAAGAAAGTAATGTTTGATATTAATTCTTTAAAATGGTACATTTATAGACTAAGTTTTCTTAATCAAGTTATAAAGTTACATTTATAGACTAAGAAAATGTTAAAAAGTTAGAACATCAATTTTGATATGGCAATAAAAATTTTAATTGTAGTTTGTGTCTATAGGAAGAATAGTGGGAATGTAGTCATCTTTCTAGTGTTATATATGGATGATATATTGTTAACTAGAAATGACATGTTGATATTTTAATATGTAAAGGTTTGGTCATCCAAGACCTTCTCCATAAGAGATATAGGAGAAACAGCCTACATTTTATGAATACAAATAAATAAATATTAACAAAAAAAGATTGCTTAGTTTGTCTTAATCAATGTATATAGACGAAGTGTTAAAGAGGTTTAGTATAGATATTTCCAAAAGGTGATTCATACCCATATCACATAGGAATTCTGTCTTGAAGAGTATGTGTCCAAAGAGACAATAAAAGATATAAATCAACTATATTTCATATGCTCCAACTATTAGATCAATCATGGATGTGATGCTATGTATGAGATCATATGTTTTTTTATACTTCGAGCATAAAAAACAAACTTAAGCCAATCCTGGTGATGATCACTTAATTAATATGAAAAACATGTTAAGGTACTTAAAAGGAACTAAAATTGCTTTCTTGGTTTAAAGAAGAGCTAAACTAACAGTTTAAGGTTATTCATATACTAGTTTTCAATTTGATCATAATGATAGCATATCACAATCAAGGTATATCTTTACTTAAATGGTCGTGCAATAAAAAAAAACCAATGTTGATTATACACCTAAGGTCTAGATCATTTTGATGTTTGAGGCAACAAAGAAAGGGATTGGATTAATAAATTCATCAATGAACTTAGAATGATTCTTAGTATTGTTGAGCCAATAGTGGTCTAAGCATATAGTCAGGTTTGTTTCACTTAATTAAAGAGATAGTAGAGTGGAAAGTTATTATATTAAAGCAAGTGCTTACTAAAGAGAATCTTATGAATTCTTTCACTAAGTCATTCTCTTAAAAGATACATGGTTGACATATCTATATATGGTATTAACTATATGGGCTATTGACTTTAGTAAAAGTGAGAAATTATAAGTTTAAATTATAAGTTTAACCTCTCACAGCCAATTACTTGGTTGCAACTATTATATGAAATTATTAATTTATTTAGTAAAGGCATTATTTTTGTATTTTGATAAGAGTTAATTGTAAAATTATAAATTTACTCAATTTTTGCAATATTAAACCCAACTTTCAAATTTTAGCAAAAATAACTTGATGTTAAGTTCTCTATTAATGTGGATGACATAAAGAGCTATGTCAAATTAATCACGTGGTTATCACATATTGCATTTGTTCCATGTATGAATATTATTATTTAATAAACCAAAATATCAAAAATTCTAAAATAATTATACACTATTTCATATGTTTTACTTTATAGTTATTTTAGGGTGTTCAATATTTTTAATTTATTAAATAATAAAATTTATATGAGACAAATATAATATGTGGCAACTACGTGGTAAAATGCTAATTTGACATGGCTTATCACGTCATCCACATTAATGAAAAGCTTAACATCAAGCTATTTTTGCTAAAAATTGAAATTTGAAACATTTTAACCCTACTTTTTAAAGTTTGGGCTAGTATTGTAAAATTAAAATAAGATTGAGAATTTTTATAATTAACCCTGTTTCTAATTATATTTAATGATTAACACTAAAGATAAAAATCCTTATAAATATCATAACTATGATATTCAAATTACATCTAGACATTATTTCTAAATTATTCCTAATTATAGTTTAATAAGTCAAGATATTCATTGAAAAGTAAAACATACATTATATATCTTTCTTTTGAAGAAAGTAAGAATCTCATAAATTAAAGTATGAAAATATTTAAACAAATGTGAGGGTGTTTATTAGAGAATAAGTTTATTAAATCGAATCAAATATAAGGATCTTACATACATACATGCATATTTAATGGAACTTATGACCTATTATTTTGAGGGCAACCTAATTTGTAGTGTTTGGATTATGAGCTATATAGAGATAGTTGAGTAAGTCAATAAATGATTCATTACTACAAAGTAATTATGAAGAGTATTCTATTTATCTTAATTAGTAATGATTTAATAATTCTTTATGTTAAGTTAATTGAGATGTGAAAAGATTATTCTTAAATATCAATGTAAATCAATTATTAATTAGTAAGAATGAATATAATTGGATATAAATATAGTAGACATTAATTTCATATTCTATGTCTAATTAAAACATTTGATGAAGATAGGATTAATTATAAATTAAATTATGCATAGATAAATTAAGTCAAAGTAACTTGATATTTCTAATATTTGGTTGGTCTTAAAACGTTATTAGGTATCAATATTGATCTATGATTATATATTATTTAATTAAAGAATTACGGATAAATTAAAATTTTAATTTATTTAATCGTTGCTAACGTATCAAATCCGGGTCACACATATAGAGCAATTAAAGAGAGATATTTTAATTAAACTTAAGTTAAGACTTAATTTTGAAGTTAAAATAATTATGGATCAAATATAATATATTTAATTTTATTATAATTATAATTAGAGTTAGAGTTAGATTTAGATTTTAGTTATAATTTAAAGTTTAAATTTAATTTGACTTTGAAGGAACTGGTCTTTTTCTATAAACATGGAAAAAAAATTACGAGACCTAACACTCATATCAATCCTTATCTAAAGGTTTAAACTCTCTTTTTTTTACTTTGTGCTTACTATTAAAGGTTAAACGATCTTGTAATTAATGACTTTATCAAAAATGAAAAAGCTATTCACAAGACTTGTACACAATTATTGTCTTATCTTAGAAATCCAACCAATTGTTAGTATCCATACATTTTCAATAGAACTATATTTAGATTTCAGTGACATTATATCTTTGATTCACAAGTCGTTTGTTGATTCTTTAGTACTCGTCAACTCGATTCTTCACTTAATTTTATCGAAACTTCATTTTGAGTAAGATTAGATCACCTCAAGTTCAAGTCTATAAACGATGATAATTATTTTTAAATAAGACTCGCCTGTGTTATGGTTCCGGTGAATTCCTTGTTTACTTATGAGTTATTATCTCATTCTTTAATAGGTAAGTGATTAGAGTTTTTGTTTCTCTCGTTACATGAGAATTATACTTTCATGATGTTTAATTTCACTTTTTTAGAGGTCCTTGCTATTAATTTCACTTTAATAGGAAGTCGAGTGTTTTTTTTTTTTTTCATATTACAGTCTATTATGAAAATCAAGTATGTTTTTAGCATACCAGACAGTCCAATAGATTTGGAGATTGATGTTGTGGAACTATCTTAAGAGTCAAGTCTCTTCCTTCCAAGATACTCAAAGATCCAAATGATAAGATCCTCATCCTTGACGAGGAGGAGTTTTTGAAAGATTTACACATAGAGAAACCCCAGCAAACGATCAGGTATTGACAGTACGAGTGGAAGAGCTTCCCCTCAACTATGTAGTCAAATTTAGTTCAAAAAGTGTTGATTTTAATTCATCTTGAAAAACAAGAAAAGTTTATAAAACTGGCCCTTTGTAAGCTTCACTATCTTTTTAATTATGTTAAAAAGACAGTAAAGCTGACATAGGTCATTGGTGTTGCATAAACATACGGCATCAATCATTGAAATATTTCAGATACCACTTTCTGTATATCTCACTCCAATTATCAAACTTGGTAATGAATGCTTGTTCTAATTTCAACTTTCTGTATTCCCAACTTTGTTACTTTAATTTCAAACATAAACTAATATTATATTTTATGAGATACTAAACTACATTTATTCGCAAATGCCTAAGCCCTCACTCGGGGTATGTTCCAATAAAAACAATAAAGTAAAAGGAAATAGCAGGGCACTAACAATTATAGTACCCATCATTGATGAAGGCAAGAGGGGTGGTGGCGCAGTTGGCTAGCGCGTAGGTCTCATAGCTTCTGAGTTATCCTGAGGTCGAGAGTTCGAGCCTCT
>JANIJH010000001.1:26689828-26700635 GCA_024520975.1 Erythroxylum areolatum | reverse complement strand
CTGAGGTCGAGAGTTCGAGCCTCTCTCACCCCACCAACCGGTTTTTTTCATCACGCTTGATCAAATGACACAACTTGTCTCCTTTTATTGTACCCAAGAAATTTTTTGAGAGTTCACATATGATGCCCTTTCTATCATCAGCAGCAGTTATCACAATCATAATCGATTCGCTAAGATCAGACACCACAGCGTGTATGATTCGATGTTTACACACCGCACAACGTAATGCTTCGAGAACCGGTTACAAGAGTCATCGTGTGTCTATTAAATCACTACCTAGTAGTAGTTACATAATTCAGAATGTTTTTCACGCCAAATGAAATAACGGGGAAAAGGGTAATAGAAACTAGAAACAAACAATCGCCCACCAAGGTATACATATTTAATATGCTCTAAAATGGTACATCCCTTTAGATCTCTGCTCCCAAAAATAGAATGGGACCATCAAAGAACTTCAAAATCAAACCCAATTTCAACATAAAATCAAATTCCACGCCTACAAAGTACATATACCATATAAAACACTTCACTCCCAACATTTCGCCATTGTCTTACAAAATAATCGATAAAGAGTTAGATTACATGTCAGGAACTGCTGAAAGGGTTAGATCACCGACTCTCCCTGCCACGCTGTACAATATTTTCCATGTGGAAGTAGCTATTGCCTCCGTGCTGATAATAGAGATCCCTTGTATGCCAAAAAGTGTTATTGTCACGTCCAACCCTTTCGACAAAAACATTCCATGTAATGTAATGCTCTCCATAGGAACAATCTTAACTTTCACAAAACACAATCAGGGTTATTCCTTTCTTTCTCAGCCTCTGGATGTGCAATCTGCAGTGCTTGTAGAGCTCATAGCATAGCTATTGCTAACTCCGGTTATCTTTTACTTTTTTACCATCCCATGTCTTCTTTACATCCAAGTAAAGAGTATCAAACTGACCTCAAAGAGACAGTAAACTTTTCTGCCCTCATGCAGGGTATAATGGAGCACACATGGCAGCACACACCAAGTTGCTGAATCAAAGATTATAACCCAACAAAGTCAAAAGCCTCAGTGGCCCCTCAACCATTGTAGTGGATTTTCTGGTTTTGGGAGCCCTGACCCCGTCCCTGACCCTGCTGAGGTTGCTGTTGAGGAGCCTGCAAGTTCAATGGCTGTGTATTGTAATGGGCAAAGGGCTGAGAGTAGAGAGAATTCATCACGCCCTGCATACAGGGAAAAAATTAAAAAAACACACCTCACAAAAATAATCAAAGCAATATACAGACAAAATCATCCAACATTTATCCCCCCCGAGTTCCTGTGTTTCAAAAGTACAAAAGATTATTACATTCATCTACTAAAATTGTTTCATTGCCAGTGTTGGGGAAGTAAATAAAACCTGGGACTGAAGAGGGTTTGGATTGGCTAAGCCAAACTGGCTTTGAGCTGCATCATCTTGGGAAGTTTCATTGAAGCCAACCTGAGTGAATAGTCCTTGCGATCCATGAGCCATGTAATCCTGCAGAAGAGGATTAGACATCAGGAAAGAAAAAATAGATGTAGTTAAAATAGAAGTAAAGCATGTTTCAACATAAGCAAACCTGAGACATGAAATCATTTCCAGAACCAAAACGCGAATATCCAGCTTGGGAATTTTGATTCAAAAAACTTCCTGGAAAACTACCCTGGCCTCCTTGTGTAGCATAATCAACTGCATATCCACTTTGAGATGCCTGCAAGAAGTTAGAGGCATGAGAAAATGGTTGCATATCCACTGAACAAAATAAGGCTCTATTTAGTTGAAGAACTCCATAACACAAATTTCTAAAATAGCATATATCTCCAACATTCTTCTAAAGTTGCAGATTGCTGTAAATGAAATGGCATAGTGACTTTTCAGCCGTAGAGGTTGCACAGATTAAACTTGACAGACTAATTCATTGGCACTTACTTTTTGGGATCCTTATTTCTTTGAATGTTTTACTTTGTTACAACATCTGGATAAACTCAATGTTTCTGAACAAAGCTAGCTTAGTGTTATATCTATCTACAATTAAAAAGTTAGACCTGGATAATCCCTGTAGTCTGTAACATGGGACCAAATAAATAAAAGATTACCACAAAAGAAACAGGACAATTATAGCATATACCTGAGTTGAGAAGTCAGCAAAATTGTAAGGAACATGAGAACCCTGGCTTTTGAAGTCATCACCCAAGAAGTCCTGATTAAAGACCATTATCAGGCAAATCAGAAAATTCTATATGAAGAGAACACTCAGCAAACATGAGATTAAAAAGAAAATGACAAACCTGAGACATGCCTCCCATGGAAAATCCATCACGAAATGTTTGGCTTGATCCTTGAACAGCCATCTACATTAGCCACAAAGACATTATCAAGGTCCACAAGATAGAGATTGCCAATTTCATAGAAAGCAATGAAAGAACAATTCCATTGAAAGAGAGAAAATAAAGAACTGCAGTAGTCATTACATTATTAACATAACTAGGTTGAGATAATGGTCCACCCACAGATGGCTGACTGTTAGGATTCTCTAGGGTGGGAAAGTTGTAGCTAGATCCCATGTTTCCAATAGCTTGCTGTGAACCTTGTTGGTGAGGGAGATGGCTACCTATAGGACCACCAGTACTACCACGGCCAGCACCAAAACCTCGACTTCCAGGAGGAGGGACATGGGGGACAGCTCCTACTGGTCCATGCACAGCTCCACGGGTTGGAATAGCATATGGTTGTGAAGTTGGACCACCATGAAATGGTGGAATGGGGACCCGAGGCACAGGAAACCCAGCAGGATGCACACCAGGCTTGTGGGTACCATTAGGCGGGCCTGGCAGCACATAAGAACCTGTAATCAGAAGCATTATAAATCATGCCTGACTAGAAACATATCAATATGACCGTAACAGGTTTACAAAAGGTGCAAAACTGAATTTAAAGAATGTCAGTAGAAGACGTGCAACTTGTATCAGAAAGTGAAATGTGGCATACCCCTGGAACGGCTGCTTCTTGCACCTGGACTAGATGTTGAAACCACACCAAAACTGTCATTAGCTAAAATTCCAGATCCACCTCCAAAGAAAAGCCTTCTATCATTATAAATCTGCTAAGAACAAGGGTAGCAATGACACCACAGTACATTTATCTCTAACAACTAATTTCATCATTATCATCATCACCCAGTCTAAAATCCCGCAATGAAGCAGGGTCTGGGGAGGTCTGATAGTACGCAGCCTTACCCCTACATAGTAGAGAAGCTGTTTCCGGTAGACCCGCATGCAAATGAGACAAGATAAGTATGATGCGGAGTAAAATGGAAAAAATTATTAAAGAGATCAAAATTTCATTAAATACAAAAATAAGAAGAAGAAAAAAAGACAAGATATATGGGATTTAAAAGGAGAAGCTAGTTTGCGTAATAAAGAAGCACCAAATGTAACGAAGTGTGAAAAACAAAAGGACTTGTGAAGCTTAAAACGGTGGCTACTCAGCGTGGTACCGTTTTAATAAAAAAAATATAATAAGAATAATAATGTTAATAAGAAAATAGTAATACAACAAAAACTAAATACTAGAAAATTTAATAAATAATTAAAGAGTGTGAAAAGACAAAATATAATTAGGATAAATAGTAATGATAGTAGTAAAATAAAAAGACACTCATGGTACTAACACCAAACTAAAGACTAAAATAAAACTAAAACTAATATTAATAACAATACCAATATTAAGAAAAAAAACTAATAATAATAGTGTCATTATTATTATTAATATTAATAAGGGCAAAACCAAAATTAATAAGAAACTCAAAAACTAAAACTCTAACAACTAATTTATTTGGACTAAAAGTTTGAAGATAAAATGATAATAATGGAACAGATAAATGACTAACTACCAAACTATATACGGTCAACCTACCTTTTTTGGCTTTTGAAATTGAACCATACTTTGCTTCAAGTTATTTAGAGGTCCTTCAACCAAGCACTCATGTTCCTGAAATCATATTTATGAGAAACATGTGAAGCAGTTAACATTTAGCGAGGAAAGAGTGATATGAACACCAAATTCCCCATAAGCACTCGCATTCTGAACTTTATCACTTTTAAGCCATGTTAAATTATTAGATGAAATCTGAACATGAAGCCATCTGGTGGACACTTACCTTGTAATGTGTCAATAAGCTATTCCACAGAAGCTGCTTGCTGAGAACTTTAGGGTTGCCCAGGATGACAATACCATATCGAGCACGTGTTAACGCAACATTTAGCCTCCGAGGATCATTAAGAAATCCAATTCCCTGGAGAAGAGTTCAGCAATTGAATATTAAAATGTTATTTTAAATTGTAATATACTTCACAAGGGTAAACTTTAGCGAATCAGATAGCAAAGAATCAGATTGAAATTTATCTTCTAATAATTTTGTAGCAAATTCGAAAACCAAGAAAATCAATGTTTATTCCATGATGAAAAAATAACTGCGACAATACCATGCACATCTGAAATATAGAAACACTCAAAAGTGTCCTTAGATAAGTGCTTTGGACAAATATCTAACAAGCAATCTATGCTATCACATTTATAATATCACAAGAAATGGGGAGAGTTCTGGATTTTTCAGTTGAAAAATGATGTTTGAAAAACAAAGTGCTCTTACATAGCTATTGGCCAAATCAAAAGGTTCATAACTTTTCTTTGCTTCACTTCCCTTTAGATTGCTGTATTTTTTAATGGCATTTTGCTACTAGGATAATTTAATTCATGATTGAAGGTATTAAAATTATTGGATTTCAAGCTTCAGTTCTTGTTGCCTTTTGTTATTGGGATTTCTGTAATCATATTAGTTGTTTTGATGGTGGCTTTGATTTCTCCTCAGTTTTCTTAACTGTTATTTGGTTTCTAGTGTTACAAAAAGGGCCTGTACTATTCACCCTTCTGTGCTTCTGTCCGTCTTATAAGTTTCTTCTCCAGTTAGTGAATGGTGGTTTTACTTTTTCTTCCACCATAAGCAAACAGTTGTGGACTCTTACACAAAAGGCAACCAGCTGGAACACAACAACATTGCGGCTGCATTATGCCGCTGCAGATGTGAATATCATTTACACTCAAT
Organism: Erythroxylum areolatum; assembly: GCA_024520975.1. Lineage (NCBI taxonomy): Eukaryota > Viridiplantae > Streptophyta > Magnoliopsida > Malpighiales > Erythroxylaceae > Erythroxylum > Erythroxylum areolatum. Next base: position 26,695,522 of record JANIJH010000001.1, on the reverse strand, counting down.
TGCAGCCTATTGCAGTAACAACATGGCCCACAACCATGATATTGCAGTTTACACCCCCATTCAACCACAACATAATGGCATTGCAATCACAATATGTAGCTGCAAATGTGAATAGGATTACACTGCAGTTGCAGCCTATTGCAGTAAGAACATGGCTGCAATTTAAAACCCTGAACAGAGAAAGATAACAAAACTTGGGCACCAACCTGATGCTCGTTACTCCGAACACAAGACAAGATAATGTAGTCCTTTTCCCTTCCCTGAAAGGAATCAACACTTGCTACCTGAAAGATCACAATGAAAATATCAGTTACAATTAAAGATCTAAAGTGAACTCCAAACCATATAAACAACCATCCTCGTGAAAGAGGTTTCCACATTATCATGTACATAAAGAGACTGTATTAGTCTTCTTGTTTGTTAATGGAAGAGGTTAATTCCCTTGCTTAATACCATGAGATCCAAGTCAGAACAAATCAAAACATAGGAACTGATATCAAATATCAAAAGGGGTATACATCTGAATTGAAAGCAGTCAATTACCTCAATTTCCTTGTACAGTTGCTGCCGGAGAGCACCATTTCTAGACATATAATTCACAATATATGCTCTCTGACCCTCATACGGAGTTATCACCCCAATCTACAACACAATTGCTCTAATTAACATGTAGTGAATCCACATGAAATTGGACCATAAAAAGATTTTGAAAACATACCTGACTAGGGACTACACCACTCCTCAAGAAAGTAGTTACAATCTTTTCAACGTTTGCAGCCTCAGTTCGATTTAAGTAGGATGTGCCACTAGCACTTATCTCTTCTTGTCCCATCTAAAGAAAAGTTATGTAGTTAGAAAAACTGGCACAGGAAAATTATAGTAGAACAGGTGAATGGTTTATTCAGATGGACGTCCATGCAAAATCATGGAAGAACGTAATGGATGTTTTAATACCTGGACATAGAAAAACATGGGACGATTAGGCACAGGCCAAGGAAAATCAATGCCTGTCAGTTGCCTCTCATTGACAGTCACACCATTTTGCAAGGTCCCCTCATAAAAGCTGTTAGAAGGAAATTCTGAAAGTGCTGGATGCATTCGATATTGAACCTATATTGATCAGAATAGAAAAAGTTATATCAGCATTCTTGATACTTCCAATAGGAATTATATTTCATTAAAAGACAACTGAATAAACTTCTAATTCACAAATTCTTGGTTGTTGCCTCACAAAAATATGAAACAAGGCAAAGCAATCAGAACTACTTTGAGCATCAGCACATATCACCAAGAAAAAGAATGAAATGATAATCGCATATATGAACCGTATGACTTTTGTGATGACTCAAATTATTAATCTCAGAAGAAAGCTTTGTGAAGGTAAGTGAAAGTTTAAAAAGTTGAGTTCAGCAAGAGCCACCAATAAAAGAAGGTCAAACTAAACAATCATTAAATTAGAGCAATAATAGATAGATACTCTTGATAATAAAGTTTTCAATCCCAGGATTTCAAAAGCAAGCCTTGGACTAATTTCTAGAAAAAATAGAAAGAACTAGCACAAGGAATCAATTTAGAGACATCAATTACATAATTATGTGCAGAATATTTTTGTGCAAAGAATACACAAAACAACATCAAACATACAAGATGCAGTGGACAGGTAAGTCATGCTATTGAAAATGCGTGTCTTGGCTTGGCAATATACAGAAAAGGATAAAGAATTTGCATGAGGAATCAATTGAGAGATACTAGTTCCATAATTGAGAGATACTAGTTCCATAATTGTAACTTGTAACTATAATACAGAAACTTCTAGGTACAGTTTAGGTGCATGACGGCATTCAAAAATATATACGAGGCAGCAAACAGAAAAATCATACTATCCAAGATGCATATCTTGGCATTTCAAAATCTGGAGAAATTTAAATACATACATGCTCAAAGCTTTAAACAAATTCCTAAAGAGAACACCAAGCTCAATCGGCAATAGGACCTATTTTTGTAAAGGTCATTAAGATGTTAACATGTTAGGCATCTACAACAAATGCCCAGATGAACATGAGGGGAAGATATTTCAGTGTGAATTGATGTGCCAGATTCTTCAATGCTTTCAAATGAAATAATATTAACTTCTCAAACTTGTTCATGTCTAAAACATTAGACAATCTCCACTCCACAATTGCATTAACCTCCCATGTACAACAGGCTCTTTTTTTTTTTCCGTAAATGCAGACATAATGCCAATATACCCATCTAAGTATGGATGATATCACAGCAATTATTGATTCATTCTAGAAGAATAAGAACACACCACAATTTATGTATTCATGCAGACAATGGATGAGCATATCCACACAGACAGATGTGAAATAAGACAATTACCTGCAATCTAATTGGTTTCACACCAAGTAGAACAAGGCGTTCAAAGAGAGACTGAGCCAGTCCAGCACGAGCTGCTTTCTTGCACATTATCACTGGGCCAAGCTGGCAATGATCACCAACAAGAACAACCTAGTAAAGAAGGTTCTGTTAGAACACAAAAGAAGTTATAGTAGATCAGGCTAAAACAAATCCAGATGCCATCTCAAGTACCTGCTTCGCCCCTAGAACTAATGGAATGAGACACTCAGGTTCTGTTGCCTGAGTAGACTCATCAATAAGTACCTAAACAGAACAAAGTATGAGAGGCCTTCAAAAGCTTTAAATATAGTCAAATACCAAATTACATGCATTCAACCTGACGGAATCTAAAATTTGCTAATCGAGGATCTCCAGCACCAACACAAGTGCAACAAATGACATCAGCACTCTGGGAAATTTCCCTTTCTGTTGCACGCTTCAAAGCTTTATACTTCTTCTCATCACTACTTGACAGTTCTCCTGTTCATATAGTATTCCATTTTTCCAATTGGGTTTGCAGAGGGAACAAACAACAGAAAGGGGGAAAAAATAATATTAGAATGACTCCATGAATTCCACTTCAAAAGCAACATATAAAAATAGCTTATCAATCTCATAAATCAAAAACAAAATTGTGTTAAAGTTGCACATCAAGTCCCAACAAAACTGTTTAAATCTCAACTGAACAAGTAACACGAAACCTTGCTCATCTTTCAATTGTTGCAACTTGTGAAGTTCACTCTTCTCTGACGTGTCTAGATGTCTAACCTGCAAAAACACAAATTTCATTAACCATAAAGGGAGGAAGTTGAGTATAAAAGAGAATAATTTAAGCCTACAAATTGACAAACCTGATAGTGAAGGGTAAGATGCTCAACAGGAGAACTCACAGCTTCCCTTGATTTTGCACATAGCCTAACCACCTGAGTTTGAGCAAAATTAAGGAAACTCAGGAGACTCAAATTTACTAATTGAAAAGAAAGAAATCTAACAACTTAGAAATCATTTAGCATACATTGAACTAGGAACGGAAGTCCTATTTATACTTCCTCCACCAAGACACATAAATCAAAGAGAGAGAGAGAGTAAAGTAATTGACACTATGAGAGGATGAACTTGTCTATTTGTCTGTATAGAGCAGCTTTTAACAAATCAGAGACTTTTCATGCAAATGACTAGTTGTACAATTTCAATTGATGACACCAAAAAAGGAGACATCATAAGCCAAAAGCGATGTCAAATAAATTAGTAATAGTAGATTATGAGAGTCAGGCTACAAAGTCTGTTCTTTATTTTGGTGTAAAAAAGAAAAACAACATTATATTTTACTGCAATTAGACCAGCTCTAAAAGCTGCCTTCGACAGAACACATCTTTAATAGTTGTAACTTGCAGTTTAGGCCAAGTCATTGAACGAATTGAAAAAAAAAAACTTCTAGCAACAAGCTCACTAATAAGTTACAATTTTTCCATGTTACAGTTAATGTTTCTTCATATTCTTACATCATAACATGCATTAAAGTTGCTTCCAAGCCATACTAGAGAGGAACAAATGATTGCCATATATAAATAGAAAAATATTAAGTCGATGCAACTGTAGGTAGGGACAGGCTCTATACCTTTAATCCAGTGGCACTTATCTTTTCAGCAAGCTGATCTACAGCCACATTACTTGGGGCACAGACCAATACCTAATACAAGATTCTATGTACCATTAATTTTTGACAAATGCTGAAAAAGGACATTAAATTTCAAAGAAGTTACCTGTCCTTGGCCCTGTTTCGCCATGTGATATACAATGGCTGCAGAAGTGACAGTTTTTCCTGTTCCAGGTGGACCTTGAATCAAGTTTATAGGCCTCTGAAGGACATTCTTCACAGCAAAAACCTGTCATTAGAAAAAGATTTGACTTTGAACATGATCACAACAGATGAGTGCGGAACTTGATACTTAACATTAGTAACACAAAATGAGTAAACACAACAATCATTTTGCTACTCAAAGGTATGGTTCTAATCCTATCTATAGGGAAATGGATTAAAAGAATATAAAACTTAAGCACAAAATCTACCTAAACCACAAAATTACTAAATGATTGCGCACAGTAAAAGTTCAAATTTCAAGTTCATTGACAGATAACAAGAGAAAACTTGGATCTGTTTGCTGAGGAACGGTTACCAAGGAATTTTCTAGCCTTGTAAAAATATCAGTTCAAAACATTTACAATTTTGAGCATTCTAAAGCCATCCAACCATGACTTTAAAGTAGTTTCACCCAAATGAAAGATCGGTACAGTCTGTTCTGGCTATAAAAGTGCGAACACAACCAACTGGGAGGAATTTATGAAAGAGTACTTGAGATGCATTCAGCTCCGGAAGACCAGGTGCACCAAACCGGCGAGGCAGTGTATTACGAATCATTTGAACCTCCACTTCGTGGCCCAACAAATGGTGATATATGTACCTGCCACATAACAAAACATTGTAAGTAAAAATTATAACATGACATCCACCACAGGTGGAGTTAACTATACATATGAATACAAATAAGACCGAGGAAGTCAAAAAGGTCCTAAAACCAATTAATAAGGCAATTATCCTTGCAAAAAGTAGCAACTATAAAACGGGAAATACTGAGAAGCAGAAGCTAATATTCACATAGTCTCCTAAATTCCATCTTAAATTGACAAACTTTAAATGGTTCTATGCTCAACAAGTCTCATTCAGATGTTACAGGCCCAAATATGATTGCAAGTCAACCTACCCGCTCACACTTGTCTCATCCACAGCAAAAGTTTTCATTGCACCCTGCATTCGATCAAAACTTGTACTTTTCCACACAAAATCAACACTAAAACCATGATTCAAATCAACAGGAACTCCCTGGGGATAAAGCAACTGTTAGCCCTAAATATCAAGAAATTACAGAAGACAAAGCAAGTTAGTGTTACCTGACTAGCACGAAGCTCAAGTGCAACCTCCTCTTGTGCAGTTAGCTTGATCTGAAATAACATTTCCTCGACTCAATATACCATTCAAATTACTGACTAATGGGATGGTGATCTCTAGACAATGAAAGAACGAGTACAAAGCACAAAATTTATCCACAAGCAACCACTAATCATTTTGCTCAAAATGAAAAAAAATCATCAAAGTATAGAGATGAATACCACGTGCCCAACTGATTGCCATGCTGGATGAGCTGCATCCCCTGAATACCGCAATCGCAGCTCATCACCAGGTACAAGACGTAACTCATTGTCCTCCTAGACATCAGATAAATCAGCTCAGTTTTT
>JANIJH010000001.1:26652277-26668305 GCA_024520975.1 Erythroxylum areolatum | reverse complement strand
TCTTTCCACCATTCAATTATCTTAGCCATGGTCGGTCCGTCGACATTGGGGAGCGGTATCACGTCGCCGACAACATCGTCATCTACCATGAACTTGAGTGTTTGAGACTTGATTGCCAAGTGTTCTTCCACTTCAAAAGTTTGATCATCGGAAGTTTTGATCTTCAGCATCTTTATCCAAGAGAGGAAGAGGGCGCTTTGCAAAGCAATTGAAAGAGAGAATTGAGTAGTGGGGTACGATTTCATCGTATATAAAGCTAGGGTGGGCTTTTCCGAATCCTAGTTGGAAAAAATTATTTATTATTAGATTAGTTTTAGTTTTTGACAGAGATTTAGAAGTGTATTTCAACTGTGATTAGTATTTATTTTCTTTTTAGTTATTGGTAGGGGTGGATTTCAAAATCTAAAATCAAATTCAAATTTATAGAAATTCAGTTCACGTGGGGTCAATCCATTTCAAAACAGGGTCAAAATCAAACATGCGGAACTATAAAGTCTCAACTCAACTGTCAAGGGAGTGAAGGAGCCCCACCTTTCCATTAACAAAAATCCCCAAACACAGTAACCGAAAATAGCTCTCCCACTCCTCTTCTCTTTCTCTCTGTTACTCACTGCCATTACCCTTTTTCTTCTCACCGTCTTCCGCTCACATTCAAAGTACTCCGCTTCTGTCATTTCGCCGGTTACCGTCGCCGGCAAAAAGGCCGACGACTCGACCGCAATGGCCACCATGGAGAGCTTGATCACTCTCGTCAACCGGATTCAGAGAGTTTGCACGGTCCTCGGTGACCACGCTGGCGTCGCCTCTTCTTTGCCTACTCTCTGGGAGCCTCTTCCCTCCGTTGTCGTCGTCGGCGGTCAGGTCTTCTCACTTTTTGTCTCTTTCTCCCTCTCTTGCTCATTTCTTGATTACGTAGTACCATTTTCGTTCTAGTAAATTTATACGAGTATATGCATATAGAATCGATGTATGGGACTGTATGCATGTAGAATCAGTCCACGCGTACGTCTTTGAGTACATTTGCATATTTGATGTTGGCTTGTGTTATGAATGTAGAGTTCGGGGAAGTCATCGGTGTTGGAGAGCATCGTCGGACGCGATTTTCTTCCTAGAGGATCAGGTTCGAGCTTACTTATACTGATATCTGAATCTTGTTTCGGTATCTGAGTTTTCTTAGGTTGCATGGAAACAGTGGTAAAGGAAAAAGTAAAAAAAAAAGTTGACCTGATTTTATAGGAATAGAAAATTGTTGAAGCCAGCCAGGTCATATTATCTATCATTATTGCCTTGAATTATGAAAGCAGTTTTGACTTTTGCGCTTGCTTCTATCCTTTTTTTTAAAAAAAAATTCTTTTTGAATTATAAAGTAACATATGCCTTTTAAAGTGTGTTTTTATATCTCCTATTAACTCTTATTCTTATTCTCAATTATTTCGCTTCACATACTCGTATCGTTGGTTACGCGGCCTTAGGAAAAGAAGACTATATTATATATTGTCTTAAATATTTTTTTGTGATTTCTGTTGTTCCTTTTCAATCTTTGATTACTGAATTCTATTTGGCATTGTAGAAATTTTGGCTGAAGTGACACTTTAGAAGGCTCTCTTTATTACCGCCTAGGAATATTTGACTTCCTGTCATTCTTTTTGCCATTTTCAGGGATTGTTACTAGGAGGCCTTTGGTGTTGCAACTGTACAAGATAGAACCTGGAATGCAGGAATATGCAGAATTTCTACACTTGCCAAAAAAAAGATTCATCGACTTCTGTAAGTTATTTAAATTTGTGGATAATATAAAATGACCCTTTAGAAATATAAGGGCTGAATTTATGTTGTTGACATTTTTCATTATGTTGCTCTAAATGTCAGAACACGTCTTCAGTAAGTTTATGTATTTGCTTAATAGTTGAGTTCACGTCTTTCGTGCTAATGTAGGGTTTGAGGTTATCCATTGTCCCTATTTAACAAGGAATTTGGAAATTTCAGATAGTATTTTAAGATTACTCTAGGGAAATTTGTATTCGAAACAAACCAATAAGTTAATAATCTGCATTCGCTTGAATTTTCTATTAATATTATTATAACTACTAATCATTTGACCCTATATGAAAAATCAACAACTTATCCTAACCTTTGTCATTTCATGTTTATGCATATATATAATTTTGTTATTATCGGCTTTTGCATTAGTATCAGGCGCTATATGTGATAGCATATTGCTATGGCTTTCTGTATTCATCTACCAAAGGTAAGGATAGCAATCTTCTAGCTTAGTAAAACACATGTTGGCATTCATTTAAAAATTTTGATCACCTTTGTTAAGCTTGCATCAACACCTTCATACATATGTAGCTGGCAAGAATTTGCTGAATTATTGAGTGCATTTTTCATAGACTGCAATGAAATTAATGGTGATAGAATCTTACTGTCTGAAATTTATAGTTATTTCAGATGACCATTGCTAGTATATGCGGAGGGAAAACATTTGTGTTTATGTGATCTTATGTTGAGGTCCTCAGCTATGTCTGTAAACAGTAATTTTTAACTGCTTCTGTGCAACTGTAAACTGTTTGGTTAAAACAGTATTATTAATTTCCAGAGCTTATTTTTCAAGTTCATATCAACATAGTTGAATACAAATGCTATGGATTTTTGTATTCATCTACGCAAGGTAACGATATTAATCTTCTAGCTTACTAAAACACATGTCTAGCGTTTATATAAAAAATTTGGATCACCTTTGGTAAACTTGCATTAACACCTTAGTACCTATGTAGCAGGCAAGAATTTGCAGAATTATTGACATGCTTTTTTCATAGACTGTAACGAAATTAATGCTGATGATTTTTCATGACCATTGTTAATATATGTGGAGGAAAAGCATTTGCGTTTATATGATTATATGTTGAGGTCCTCAGCTGTGTGTATAAACACTAAACTTTTTACTGATTCTATGCAACTGGTTGGTTAAAACAGTATTATTAATTTCCAAAGCTTTCTTTTTTCAAGTTCATATCAACATAGAATGGCAATGGAAAATATTTTTGTAGCTCTATAAACTTTTCTTTTTCATCTAAAGAAGAAATTCAATTTGTTGATAGTCGTAAATTCTTATGCAGCAATGGTTCGGAAGGAAATTCAAGATGAAACTGACAAATTGACTGGAAGTTCGAAAAAAATTTCTCCTTTAGCTATTCATCTAAGTATCTACTCTTCAAATGGTAAAAGAGCATGAGCAATGCACTTCACATGAAACCTTCCTTCTTTTATCTTATTGTCAGCTAACATTTTAAACTGTTATTACTTGATTGTTCATTCCATATATTCTCATGATTGTTCTGGGCCTCATTTTCTATGCAGTGGTCGATTTGACATTGATAGATTTGCCTGGTTTAACAAAGGTTGCTGTTGGTATGCTACTGTTCCACTGTCATCTTTAGCTTGGCTTCCATCTTAATGTTTAAACATGGGCACACAAAGTAGCTATCTTCTTCCATAACTTGGAAAATTATAATTGGAAATCCTTATTGTCAACAGAAGGGCAGCCAGAAAGCATCGTAACTGATATTGAAAATATGGTTCGCTCATACATTGAAAAGGTACAATAAAGAAAAAAGCTAACCTATTAGAAATTTGCGTTGTTTACCGCCTTGCAATTATTAAACTGAATGAAATGCTCTATTCATATTCTTGAGTCTGCACTTTTTGAGACATTTTTCTCACCATTATGTTTCTGGAGAATGTCAGCTTTTTTTTCCTATAGGTTTAATCTGTAATACCAGTTGAACACATATTGATACAATGTTGTTTGCATTGTTTAATGTCGAAGTTCATTTGATGTAGAAAATTTTTTCTTCTCTTTGATGGATGAATTCCTTGTTATTTTAATGTAGCCAAATTGCATAATTCTTGCCATCAGTCCAGCCAATCAAGATATAGCAACATCTGATGCTATCAAAATGTCTAGAGAAGTTGATCCAAGAGGTACCAATTCGTACTCATTTTTCTACTTTTGACAGTCACCCATTATGCAGTGCAATTTTTTACTTTCATTCTTTGAACTCTCTTTCCTTAGAGATGTGATTTTGCCTTTTCTCTAGGTGAAAGGACATTGGGTGTATTGACAAAACTTGACTTAATGGATAAGGGGACCAATGCTCTGGATGTAAGCTTTCCTTGTTTATTTTGGAGCCTGGTTGAAAGTTTTCATATTGCATGCTTTTGCTTCAATCAAGATGACACCTTGTAATTTTAATTCTTCTTAGTAGAATCACAAGAGGCAACAAAATGTTCTTCTAATGATATACATTGTGTACAATTATTGTTAAAAAATAAAAATGCTCTACTGTTCTGTAAATTGTTTTTAAAATTTTTATCTCATTTATTCGTGACTGAGCTGCATCCTGTAACTTTCTTCGCTTTCATTTTGTTGAAGGTTCTTGAAGGAAGAGCATATATTCTTCAACATGGATGGGTTGGAATTGTGAACCGATCACAAGCTGATATAAACAAAAATATGAATATGATGGCTGCTCGGCGGTGGGAGCGAGAATTCTTTGCCACTAGTCCTGACTATGGACACTTGGCTAGCAGAATGGGTTCTGAATATCTTGCCAAGCTTCTGTCCAAGGTTCTGCTTTTAGCATGCCTTACATTTTGACATAATTTCTCCAACTGTCTAGTTTTCCTTAATTTCACAATCAAGATTTTGTTATAAACTTTTCTGATAATTCTATGAAATTTCTTGTAGTTTCTATGTTTTTGGCCATTACTGGTTAGCAACTTAGAATGTTTAACGTGATGTTGCTCTCTTAAACTTCTGCATTTTCTCTTGTTCTGCTAGTGACTGCTGGTTCTTTACATACCTTTCATGGTTGCAGCATTTGGAGGCTGTAATTAGGGCTCGCATGCCTGGTATTACATCCTTAGTTAACAAGAGCATTGGTGAACTTGAAGCTGAGTTAGACCACCTTGGTACACCTGTTCCTATTGATACTGGGGTGAGGAGCTTATGAAGTCTGATTAATGGATGTAAATCATTTGATTGAACATATTTCAGACAATGTTCTGTTTCTATGTCAGGCCCAGTTACACACCATCCTTGAGTTGTGTCGTGCCTTTGATCGTGTATTCAATGAACATTTGGATGGAGGGTACTGTGATGAATTTCTTACTCATTTCTCTATGTTACAAAACTGTCATTTACTGCTAGTTGGAGTCAATATAGTATCTCTTTTTGTCTTAAATCTATTACTTGCGCACTTCAAGGACAGGTAACAAAGTTTAGTTCATGGACACATCTAATCTAGATTCAATGAATGTTTGTTATCAATTCTTTCAGTCTTACAATTTACTTTGGGGCCATTAATTTTTAACAAGTGATTGTTTACTTGCATGGTCTGAGAAATCTGCCATATTCTGTCATTTTCCTTTCTAATTTCTTTGTCAAACTCAGGCGACCTGGTGGTGGTCGGATCTATGCAGTTTTTAATAACCAGCTCCCTGCTGCTTTGAGAAAACTTCCTTTTGATCGTCATTTGTCCCCACAAAATGTGAGAAAAGTTGCATGTGAGGCAGATGGATACCAACCTCATTTAATTGCACCTGAGCAAGGTTACCGACTCTTGATTGATGGTGCTCTCAGTTACTTCAGAAGTCCAGCAGAGGCTTCTGTAGATGCTGTAAGTACTCTCTTTCTCGCTTCTATTTTGTCTATCCTTTATTTCCTTCCTTCCTCCTTCAAAATGTCATATGGTTGATATAATTTTAAAGAAGCTGAATGTTTAATGTTGTTTACACGTGTTGACTGGTCAGGAATTTAGAATTTTAAAGTCTAGTATAAAGGCAGTTATGTTGGCATATACTCTAGGCAGTCAAACACTGCGTTGATTTTTTTCGTCAGCTTTGCAGGTGCACTTCATTTTGAAAGAGATAGTAAGAAGGTCAGTTGGAGAAACTCAGGTTTGTCATCCTGATGCTTTTCTGGTTTAACAACACCTTCGAGTGAAAAAAAGCTGGGGTACTAATGTTTCATAGTTGGTCAGGAATTAAGACGCTTTCCAATTCTTCAAGCTGAAATTGCAGCTGCTGCCAATGAGGCACTGGAGAGGTTCCGAGAGGACAGTAAGAAGACAACATTAAGGCTGGTGGAAATGGAGTCCTCCTATCTGACTGTTGATTTCTTTAGGAGACTTCCTCAGGAAATGGATAACAGTGTGAATCCCACTCTATCCAATTCAGACAGATATTCGGAGGCACATTTCCGCAGAATAGGAAGTAATGTGTCCTCCTATGTTGCTATGGTGTCTGAAACTCTAAGAAATTCTATTCCAAAAGCTGTGGTTTATTGTCAAGTGAAGGCGGCCAAGCAGTCTTTGCTCGATCACTTTTATACCCAAATAGGCAGGAAAGAGGCAAGAATAATCTCCATTCTCGGCCTGATAAATCTCTCGCATTCTCGTTTACCCAATTCATTTGTCTGAAAATCTGATGGGGGTGCAATAAACTTACATTACCATGCTTTAGACAGCATGGTTTTCAAGTCTTGGTTGCTCCAAGTTTCAGCTTTCATCAAGAATACCATTTCTGAGGAGTCATCTGATATCTGTCGTGGGAGAAAAACAAAATGATCAATAATGAATGCGAGATTTACATGTTAGATTAGTTTTCTGCTGAATGCCATTTTGTCTAAGAGAACTCTTAGGCAATGTTCAATAGCTTTGTGTTTACAAATCAATTTTTTTCTTGGCTGCAGGTAAAGCAACTTGCTAAACTACTGGATGAAGACCCTGCACTGATGGAAAGACGTCAGAAATGTGCTGAAAGGCTAGGGCTATACAAGGCTGCAAGAGATGAAATCGACGCAGTCTCATGGAGTAGATGAGTTACTGGCATGTATTTAGGTATATAATGATAAGAGATTATGACAATCGCAATCTGAAATTTTCTTCATTGAAGTTTAGGTTGTTTAAAACTATTGCCAATAATCACATTTCTTTGCTAGGAACTCTCATCTATTACAAAAAATTCCCTTTCCTTGTGACCATAATGATCATGATAAGATCGATTATAGTACCAGCAGCCACAACAGCTTTTAACCCTGAAACAGAAATCTGCTCACGGAAAATAGCAACATATCAACTTTCATGTAAACCCCAAGATAAACTTTTAGAAAGGCAACGCCTGGCAAGAAGTGCTTCGAGTGCGAGAATGTGATCCTTTTGACGCCTTGAGTGCTTCGATAGCCATCAGGTAGGTATCCGGGCATTGACAGTCACGTTCACTCTCTGTGATGAGTGCCAACCAGAAATCTGAACCAAGAATTGATATCACTAGCTTAGCACTTGATTTAGGGGCATTTGTGAGAGCAGCTCGTTACAAGCCACCCATTTCTTCACCCCATAGATACCATCTTTAGGTAGTTAGTGGGAGTTGTTAGCATTTACATCCTAAACATTGCTTCGGTACCCCTACGAACATGCCTTTATTAAATGTCGTAACCAACACCATATCTTCGTTATGCTTCCCATAACTTGTATGTAAGAGGGACTTCGCATTCAAATTATTTTTGTTAAAGATCGATCCCTGATCATTCACCAGTCAAAATGGTATGATCCCCGTCAGACAGGGCATGTAGCATGAGAACATTACAAGAGAATTTTCGCTCAGAGCCGCAAAAGACGTTAAATCTTCCATCACGAGAAGTATAGTAGTGGAGGGGAATCAAAAAGAGTCCCATCAACATCTAAATAGGACTTCAGGGTGTCCAAAAAAGAGCATTTTGCTCTTCCTCCGTGCAAGCAGCTTTTTGTGTCTCAATTGCAAAGTTATGCCCACAAAACAGTTTTTTTTAATGTTATTGTTCACATCAATCATGCTTTTAAAAATTTTAATAATAAATAATAATAACAATTAAAATAAAATAAGTTAATAACAATATTTTTTAAATATTTTATATATAAATAATAACCATAATTAATATAAACAAAGACAATCATCATTATATACACATCAAATTAAGAATAATACAAAGTATTTAAAATATTACAATAATACAATTTCATTATTTTAATGCCATTTTATTTTATATTTTATTAATACTTTCTTAATAAATATTATATAAAATATTAAAATAAATTTAAATAAAAATAATTTATTAGTAATAAAAATAAAATAAAATATTTTTATTTTTATTTAATTTAAAATTATTATTAGTAATAAAATATTTATTATTATTTTAAAAAGTTTGAAAAAAAGGAGGGAAGGAGAGGGAGGGAAGAGATTTTGAAAATTTTTGAAATTTTGCAAAAAAACTCTCCAATTTTTTAAAAATTTTGATAACGACCAGTATTTGACCAGTATTTTGAATACCAGTCGGTATAGCCGAAATCGGCCAGTATTGACTAGTATTTAAATCTCGTACCAAAATTTAAAATCCGGTATCAAATTTAGGTCAGAACGGTATGTACCGATCAGTACGGTACGAAATTCCAAACCATGCTCCATTAGTGCTTGACAAAACACTTAAAATGTGAAAGCATTACGAAAAGGCAAATGGGCTAAAGATGCTAGCTTGGGTTGGCCATTTGTTTTCATCAACGAGCCACTTGTACACTTGGGGCTCGGAAAATTTGGAATTTCGAAGGTTTAAACTAAAGGAAAATAATCATATTGTAAAATGTAACTGGATCGTGGGATATCTTGTCTATGATAAGCCATGAAGGTCAAAACGTGTGCCAACGAAGAATCCAAAAGATTTTCTTTCTCCTGTTAGTGGGAATAAGTCAACTTTGTTAATTTGTTAGTTATTATTTTGCTCTGAACAAATGCCACTAAATTAGATGCGCTGTTGCTGGTCTCAGATACGTGGCAGAAGTTTAGGAAGAGTTGGTTATTTCACTTATATTTAAACTCAAGAATTCTGCGATGAGAAGGAAGCTTATTCCAAATCAAAAACCTGTGGTTTATTCTCACCCTAAGTTAATGTTTTAAAAACCGAACCAGATATTGAATCGGTTGAAAGAAAAGTTTAAAATTTAGAGGTTCAACCGTAGTAAACTGATGTAAAACCGGTATATAATAAATAAGAAATAAAATTTATAAAAATAAGCAAAAATAAAATATTTTATTGAAATAAAAATACACCAATGTTTATTATTATATAATGAATTAATAATAAATAAATAAAAGTCTAATATAAATATTAAAATAATAATAATAATCAAAATTGTATTTTTGAAGTAGATTGTATCTCATCAACGTCAAAAGCTCTAGATTCTGCAACACTATTTAAAGATTTGTAAACTACGTTTTCATCTAAAATATTTGCATCAACTTCTTCTACTGCATTAAAATAAATTACAAATTAGTAATGTATGAAATTATTCTCAATTGTAAACTTGTAATACAATACAATTTTAACTTAAATATAATCAAAATAAGATATGAACTGATTATCAGTAAATGTTGTTAATTCATTCATTGTGACAAATGCATTTTTTTTCATAAATGATTTTGACAAGGCTTTACTCTATTTAAGTTTTTGCGGTCAAATTTGAACAATTTGCAAATTTTAGAATTCATTTAAGTACCTCAAAATATTAGAAATTAACTTGTAATTTTATGAACTATTAGTTAATTTTCTACCTTTTGCCTATAGAAGAAAAATTGACCAAGATCTAGAGTTTGACATTAATACATATATAACTAACTAGGTATGTATATTTCTTTCATATTTATTTATGAGCAGCAAATATTTTATGAAAGTATAATTCAGATAATAATTTGGAGTTTAATATGTTTATGTTTGTAAGTTTCATCAATGTACTTCAAAATGCGTATTGGTGGTGGTGTTGCGTGTAACCGGAAGTAAGAGAGATAATGATTTTCAACTCAAATAAAATAAAAAATGTTGAGAAGAAGTATGCGACTTGAGCATTTCGTAGATGACAATACGATTTATATAATGTTTCTAGCAAAATTATGATATTAATGTAAGAAAATTATATTATGCGTATAGGTACTTATATTATAATAAGTGATGGTGTCATTTGGTCTTTAGTGTGATTATAATACAGTTATCTTCTTTCTCCCTTACTTAGGAAGACAAAGCATCCAAAAAGAAATAAATACTATAAACCAATAATTTTGATGAATTTGAATTAGTAATTAAGTGAACATATTCTTCGCAACAATTTTATAAATGCGAAAGTTTTGATGAAAGAAAGAAAGGAGATTTTGCTTGGATTTAAAAACCAGATCGGATCGTCCAGTCCAACCGAAAAAAAGGTTGAATCGGTCGATTTATATGCAGAGAGGTTATTAGGTGAAACCGAACCGGACACTAGCTGGTTCAAACTTTTTTCAGTCGGACCGGACGATTTGGTTCGATTTTTAAAACCTTGCCCTAAGTAGAATATTTTTCTTCTTAAAATTTGTTAAGCCTGATTAGGACCTATCATTGGTATCAGAGAATGACGACCAACAACGAACGTATAGAACTTTTAGAGTCTAGTCTTGGAATACTCCAAAACGACGTCACTCATATGGAAACCAGACTGAACGACAAACTGAAACAATTGGAGGAATCAGTAAGCAAAATGACTTCCTTCCTTCTTTCTAATCGTGAATCTTCAAATCCTACGCTTGCAGACCTAGCCAGTCAAATACCAACCCAAACACCTACCCAAACGCCAACCCACCATTCACCATCACTCAACCAATTGTAGGAGAAACGTCTCAAGCCCTAATGATGGGGGACGGCAATTTTTCTTTTCCAAATTGACAAAATTGGAGTTTCCACGATTTGTTAACGACGATCCAACATAGTGGTTCTCTAAGGCGGATCAATTTTTTCATTCCAAGGTAATAATGACTCTCAAAAGGTGTCCTTGGCATCTTTTCATCTTAAAGGCGAAACAAACCAGTGGTGGCAATGGCTTTGAAAAACTTACAAAGAAGAAAGGATGGACATCACGTGGACAAATTTTATGGAAGAATTATGGGCTGGATGTGGGTCAATAGACGGAGAAGATTTTGATGAAGCTCTATCAAGAATGCAGCAAATAGGCTCTTTACGAGACTATCAAAGAGAGTTTGAACTGGGTATAGGGATGGACACAAAAGGCTTTGGTGGGAACATTTATGGGGGGGCTTAAATCAGAAATTGCAGATGGCATTTGAATGTTTAAACCCAAGTCTCTTAAGGAAGCAATAAGTTTGGCACGGATGCAAGATGAGCAGTTAACTCGTCAATGGAAGTTTACCAGCATGTTTCTATCAAATCGAAACCAAGTCAATCTGGCGTCAACAATAAAAGCTACTACACCTCCACCTATGAAGCACTTGATTTGGGATGAAATGCAGAAGCGGCGCGCTTAGGGACTCTGCTTCAATTGTGACGAAAAATTTACTGTTGGACTTAAGCGTCGCAGAACCCATCTTTTATTGCCAGAAGGAGATTCTTATCTTGAAATTAATGATGATGAGGAATCTCTAGCAGTCGATGCAAGTCAACCTGAAATATCACTTTATGCTCTTAATGAATGGTCTGCTTCACAAACTATGAGAGTTACAACCACAATTGGGAATCAATCAATTATTGTCCTAATTGACGGTGGTTCTACTCATAATTTTATTACTAAAAAGATGGCTTCCTCACTGCATCTTCCTTTACACTCTATGCTTTACCACTAATAGGCTTGGACTTAGTACTAGGCATTCAATGGTTGGAGCAATTGGGTACAGTGGTGTGTAATTGGAAAAAAATGTTTATAGCATTCCAATGGAACAATAAACGGGCAACACTTTAAGGGATAGGTGTTCAAGACATCCAATCTGCTTCTGTTCAAGCTTTTTCAAAGGAATTACGGCAGGGACACTCACTGTTTGCTATTTACCTCAATCCCGAATATATGTTGCTGCAAAATGAAACCCATTCAAATATGCATCATCTATTGGATGAATTCGCAGACATCTTCCAAATGCCAAGCCTACTTCCTCCAACAAGAGAAATTAACCATCACATTCCACTCAAAGAAGGAACAGAACCTATCAATGTGCGACCTTATAGGTATGCTTATTTTCAAAAAGCTGAAATTGAAAGACAAGTTCATGACATGTTAAAATTCGGGCTTATAAAGTCTAGTACTAGTCCTTTCTCATCCCTTGTTCTACTAGTTAAAAAGAAAGATGGGACTTGGCGTGTTTGCACTGACTATAGAGTGCTTAATATTGTGACCATTAAAGACCGATTCCCAATTCTTACTGTAGATGACATGTTGGATGAACTACATGGGTCATCCTTTTTCACTAGATTAGATTTAATTGCTGGGTACCATTAAGTCCGTGTCCACCAATTTGATATTCATAAAAACGCCATTCATACTCACAATGGACATTATGAATATTTAGTTATGCCTTTTGGACTATGCAATGCCCGTTCTACTTTTCAAGCAATTATGAATTCAATTTTTTGCCCTTATCTCCACAAATTTGTATTAGTCTTTTTTGATGACATCTTGATCTATAACCCCAATTGGATTATACATCTTGAACATGTTCATAAGGCTTTTGAACTATTAAGGCAACATCAATTTTTTGTTAAGGTTAGCAAGTGTGCTTTCGATCAACAAGAATTGGAGTATTTAGGCCATATAATTACTAATCTTGGAGTGCAGGTGGATCAAAAGAAAATTTGGGTTGTATTGAATTGGCCAAGGCTTACTAATATGACTGAGTTGTGTGGATTTTTAGGTCTTACAAGCTATTACAAGAAGTTTGTTCGTAATTATGGCATTTTGGCTCGACCACTCACTACTCTGTTGAAGAAGGGACAATTTGTGTGGAATAATGATGCTGAAACTGAATTTGAAGTCCTCAAACAATCCATGACTTCCACACCGCCTCTTGCCTTGCCTAACTTTAGTGAACCCTTAATTGTTGAATGTGATGCATCAGGTGATGGAATTGGCGCGGTTTTAACGCAACAAGACAAGCCTTTAGCCTTCATGAGCTGATCTTTAGGACCATCCAAGAGATCATGATCGACATATGTGCGGGAATTGCTTGCTATTGTCAAAGCTGTCCAAAATTGGTGCCCATATTTATTGGGTTGGAAATTTTTCATTCAAATTGACCAACGCAGCCTAAAATATTTTTTGGAGCAACGCATTGTCACTCCAGAACAACAGAAATGGGTGTCAAAGCTTCTGGGATATGATTATGAAATAATATACAAACTAGGAAACAAAAATTCAGCAGCTGATGCACTTTCCAAAGTGGTAGGAAGTCCACATCTTGATGCTCTCTTTGCTCCACGCACTACAATTTGGGCTCAAATCAAAGAGGCTCCTATTGATCATCCTTATATGAAAAAATTGCAGCACTAGCAACTTATAGACCTGGAGTTCCTTATACATGGTGAAATGGATTATTTTGTTACAAAAACCGTGTTGCAGTTCCTCCCGATTCACATGTTATTAAGTTACTTTTGCAAGAATTTCATGATTCACCAATCGGTGGCCATGCTAGAGTGCTACGGACATATAAATGATTGGCCCAATAGTTTTATTGGCCGTCGATGCATCGCATTGTACAAGAATATGTTGCTGCCTGTGATATTTGATAGAGAGCAAAGGCCGACACCCTTTCACCGGCTGGTCTCTTACAACCATTGCCAATTCCTTGTCAAGTTTGGGATGACATAACAATGGACTTCATTGAGGGACTTCCTCAATCCAATGGCAAGAACACAATCCTAGTTGTAGTGGACCGCCTTAGTAAGTCTGCTCATTTTATGGCTTTATCTCATCCCTTTACTGCAAAAATAGTGGCTGAAAAGTTTATAGAAGTTGTAGTCAAATTACATGGAATGCCTAGGTCTATCATTCGTGATAGAGACTCGATTTTTATTAGTCATTTTTGGAGAGAGTTTTTCAAGCTATCAGGTACCAAATTACAAATGAGTTCTTCTTACTATCCCCAAACTGACGATCAATCCGAAGTTGTAAACAGATGCCTAGAACAGTACCTTCGCTGCTTCACTCACCAGCAGCCCCGCAAATGGTGCTCTATGCTTCCATGGGTTGAATGTTGGTACAATACGACTTACCATTCATCAACAGGAATGACACCTTTCCAAGCATTATATGGGTGCCTACCCCCAAAAATTCCATGTTATCAAGTTGGCACGTCTCTTTTTCACGAAGTGGACTAGCAACTTGCTTCAAGGGATGAAATATTGCAGCAGCTGCAAGTTAATCTTAGTGTTGCTCGTAACCATATGCAGCAGATTGCAAATTCCAAGCGCAAAGATGTTCAATACAAAGAAGGCGATTGGGTTTTTTTGAAGCTCCAACCTTATTGTCAACGAACCGTCTTTCCACGAGCACATCAAAAGCTTTCTACACGCTTCTACGGTCCATTTCAAATTGAGCATAAGATTGGTCCAGTAGCATATAAACTCAAACTACCTGAAGGATCTCGTATTCATCCGGTATTTCATGTTTCTGTCCTGAAGACAAAAATTGGAGACAACAATATTGCTGCTCTAGAATTACGGCCTGTTGCCGATGGCAAATTTATCATTGAACCGGAAACCATATTGGACAATAGGTGGATCAAGAAAGGTTCTCGTTTTGTCAAAGAATTTCTTGACAAATGGTAGCACCTTCTGCTCGAGAATGCCACCTAGGAAAACACCCAAGAGCTCCGCGATAAGTTCTTTGACCTGAACCTTGAGGACAAGGTTCCGTTGGAAGGGTAGTGATAAGCCACGAAGGTCAAAACATGTGCTCATGAAGAATCCAAGATTCAAGGACTGATTGCATGAAGATTTTCTTTCTGTTGTTAGTAGGAACAACTCAACTTTGTTAATTTTTTAGTTATTATTTTGCTTTGAACAAATGCCACTAAATCAAATGTGCTGTTGCTGGTCTCAGATACGTGGCAGAAGCACTTTTTTCCACCGCCAAAGTCATTTTAAGGAAAAAATGAGTATTTGGCTGTAAACTTCAAAAGCATTTTTGAAGTAGAAATAGCTTTTTTAAAAGCTAAAATACAGTTTTCTCAAAAGCTCAAATTTGGAGCTTTTTTAGAAAAGTCTTTTAGCTTTTTCGGGTAGTGATTTTTACGTCAGTTACTATATATCGAAAGTTATAATAGTGTTTTGTTTGTTGCTTTTCTTCTGTTTACAAAAACTCATCTCTCAAACACGCAGAACGCATCTTCTCAGTACACCCATGATCAAAGGTTAGTTCAAATGTTATTTCTTGTCATTTTTCCACCTCCTCAAATGCTATAGTTTGTATTCGTCTGCATTTAACGCAGACCTTTTGACGTCTGCATTTGATGTCGAAACGTCTGTGTCGTTGACGCAGACGTTTCGTTTTGACGCAGACGTTTTGTCTGCGTTGAACAACGCAGACGTTTGTAACGCAGTCCTTGCAACCCCAAATGCCTACAACTTTCCTCTTCACTGCATACTTCCCACATAATTCACAGTAATACTTGCTATGCTAACTTACTTCCTAGAAATTGACTAGTATTTATTACAGCTGAAGTTATGAAATCCTTGAACATTCCCACGGGAGTACGTCGAGTGCTTTTCAGAACTTTTTATTCTGTCCGATAAATAAATTTAATACAGCAACCTGTTGAACTGAATTTCATTTTCAAGAAAGAGTTTGACTTCAGCTATGTTGGATTCATGAAGGACGGAGCTAAATGGCTGGTCGACAACACAGACATCAAACTCATTGGTATTGTTATATCATCTTCTATTTTATCTGAAAAATTGTCTCATTACTCACATTGGAACCATTTTGGTGTATAATCATACTGCTGCTATTGATGAGGAACTCAATCAAATTCATAGCTAAATTTATCTATGCCGTGGTCATGTAGGACTTGATTACTTATCAACTGCTGCGTATGTTGATGCACGCCCAACTTATCTTGTATTTCTTAAAAGCAGGGTAAGCTTGAACTCATAAAACATACTTAATTTGGAATAAAGTTTTCTTCTTTCC
>JANIJH010000001.1:26618161-26629463 GCA_024520975.1 Erythroxylum areolatum | reverse complement strand
TTCCTTTGATCATTATGGATGCAACTTCTGCAGCCTCTTCACCATGCAGCGAGGGGTGAACATGCAGATGTTATAAGGTTGTTGCTGGAATTTGGTGCTTCTCCAACAAAGATGAACGTATTTGGAAAGGTCAGTGGTATTTGAAATGTCAGATCATAATTGCCCTTTATTGTTATGTTCTTAATCAGTTGTCTTGACAGATCCCGGGTGAGCTACCTGATCCAAATACAGAAGCTAGGGAAATTTTGGAAGCTGCTGCTAGTGTATTCTCAAGCTCATAGGCTATGTGCTATGTAATGCTGTTTTATATGATGTGGTAGATTTTACGAAATGATTATTAGATGATACTTTTCTCTTGGTTTCGTATCTCTGGCACAATCAGGCAAAACCAGAAGATTTTGATGTGGCGGGCTTTTTTTTAACTAAAGGTTGTTAGAGGATATTTGTTTGTCCCTTTAGTGTGTCTAGAAAAGTAGTAGTGGTTGATAGATTCAAATATCATGGTGCTTAGAATCTTCAAAGGAAAATGAACACGGGCATTTGTTCAAAGCAGCATGATGAAATTTTCAATGCACAGATATTGCATTTTCTTGCACACGACTCGGTCGAACTTGTTATGGACTATGCCATAAATGTCAAAGGAGTTGGACTTAGGGTGGCATTAGGCCAGTTTAAGCTTGGCCCGACCCAAGACTCGAATGGACTTGAGACTCGTAGCTTGAATGCAATTTTAAAAAATAATTAATTTAAAGTCACTTTGAAAACCACATTGTTTTCAAAACAACCTCGTTTATATTTAACACATTTAGACTTTGGATTGGGTAGTCCAATTTTGTCCATTTCAGAGTGACGTGGTCTGTACTTAAAGACATTTAATTTTGGACGAGCAATTTAACTTTGGTTTAAAACTAAATTTTTTTAAAAAAAACTTGAGTTTAACTCGAAATTTGATTAATTTGAGTTAAGCTCGTTAATTTCATATCGAAATAAGCTAGTTTGTCATTCTTAACTAGATTATTTGCCAACAATGAAACAATAGAATTGAATTGGGTGCTTTACTTAGGCTTTTTATATTTTATTTAAATTAATATAATTACTATTATTTTGTTAATGCAAGTATCATAATATTTTTAATAATTTATTTCATTTATGATAATTCACTATTAATTATTATTAAAATTTTTATATCAATTTAATAACTATATTTTGTACAAATAAGGTTTTATTATAATGTTTTATAACATTTTGAATATTTTAATATTTTTATAATTACTTTTATGTTAAACAATTATATTATAATAAAATTAAAAATTGAGTATAATAATAGATTTTAAATATTAACTTAGCTTTCAAAAAAATAATATTATTAATGTAAATTATTTTGATATTAATTCTTAACTAAATATAAAAATTTTAATTTAAAATGATTATTCACATATTGATGTTTAAATATAAATTTTTAAGTTTAAATAAAATGAACAAATTTTAAATTAAAATTTCTCTTTTAATTATATTACTAAATATTTATTTGATAGGTTATAATTATATAACTTCATATTTTTATCAACTATTCTTATAACACTGAAACAATATCAATTATTTTTTATAAAAATTATAAATTATATATAATCGTTTATTTTAATATAAATTATATTAGTTAAATACACAGAAATTATTTATCATAATTTATTCTATTATTATTAGTATAATTATTTATCATAATTTATTCTATTATTATTAATATATTGTTGACATAAAATGTAATCAGTATTTACGAGATATATATACATATTTTAACATAATTAAATAGTAATTTGATTTCGTGTTAAATAATTAGAGTGGTATCTCTCAAAATAAAACTCAAATTTCCTTGAGGTTGTTAAACATCTTTTGCACTTTATTACCTTCTAACATCATCTTGAGAACCAACATAATACCCACATCCATACTAGCCATTAATCTCATCCAAAACTGGTCTTACTGGTTACACTACAATAAGTCAATATGAGTTCCTAACACAATTTTGCATGTTCTCGAGCACAGGGCCATTATTCATAATAACAACCCAAGTAAATTCAAACGCTCACCTCATGATTGAACTCAGTAATAGAAAAAGACGATAGATTCCTCCAACGAGAGAGAAAGAGGTTGACACCATTTTCGAGTTGGATTTACCATATAGATTGTTTCCAACTGGAGCTAGCCTTCCTCCTCGTCTCTCTTCCGAATAAAAGGATCAATCCACAGGCTTTGGCCATAAGGCTCTTGCCAATAACAATTACCTCGTAAAGCTCCTCATGTGCAACTGTGCAAGTATCCCTTCATCTACTTTCCCTTAACTCAGTACTGTAAACTCAAAATTAGGCCAAGTTGACAACCCAATGCCATATGTAATGTGCAGCTCCTGAGGGTCCTTTTGTACGTATGTTTTGTTTTTTTGCATGTGGATTTAATGATTTTATTCTTCATGAGAATACGTGTCAAAAGTTTATTTACCGATATAGTATTCTTTGTAGGTGATGGTGGGAGCATCCAGTTAAATCTAGTCAAGTGGACTAAACTGAGGATTGCTCCCATAGAGTTTATGGGAGGAAAACATATGGGTGGTTCGGACAGCAAGTACATAACTTGTGCTCACAAAATCAAATTTGTTTATGAATTAATATTTCAACACCTGCTTGATCTTGAAGCAGTACTGGACAAGTACCATGAAGCAGTCATTAGCCTAACAGGACCAATGAATAATGTTGCAGCAAAACTGATTTCTGTGGTAGTTAGAAGGAGTGCCTGACGAATCAAGGCTCCAGTAAGATATATTGATTTCCTATAAGTAATTAGTTGTATGCATGTTAGGAGGTTTTTGGCTAACTAATTAGAGAGATTCTGTTATAAGAAGTAGTATATATGTGTCCATTGTGAGCCATTAATAAAGATAAATAACCATTACCCAAATCATTTCCCCTTCTCCTTCTCTTGCTCTACCTCTCTTTCTTGTCTATTTTTCCTATCTTCCTTTCCTCCTCTCTCTCTCATACCTCATCTTTCACCTCACTCCTTCTATAAAGCAACCTCATCACTCGACTGCCATCATTTAGTGCTTTCATTGAAAGAATAAATTACCGAAAGAATGACAACCAGGTCTAAGGCAATAGAAGAATAATTGACCGAATTGATAGAATAATTGACACATTATGCGCCCATCTTTCCTAAATTTGAGAGCCTCTGTTCGAGGGTCTAATAACAATATGATGCCTTCCAACAATAGTCAAAGATTGTTGAGTCTCTAAGTCAGGCTATATCTGTTCAACAATAACAATATGATGCCTTCCAACAATAGTCAAAGATTGTTGAGTCTCTAAGTCAGGCTATGTCTGTTCAACAAACCGTTATGGCATACATGATGATGAAATTGTCGAAGGTGGAGAAACAGTTTACGTACCTAGCCACCCCTACTGCCCTTACCTACCTCATCCACCATGCACCCTTCACCCTCATTGTCAGGACAGCCATCAGCCCCATCACTCCCTCGACCACCAAATCCAACACCAAACACAACCATGAGAACCTAAATTTGAGATTTTCCTCTTTTTAGGGAGAAATGTACTCGAATGGATATTCCAAATTGAGGACTTCTTTACATATTACCAAATCCCGCAAGAACAAAAACTTACCATTGCTACCTTCTACATGTTAGGGTCAGCACTCCATTGGTACTATTAGATGCATACCACCTTCTAACTCTCTAACTAGGAAGCTTTCACCCGTCAGCTGGAAAATTAGGTTTAGCTTATCGACCTTTGTCAATCATGAAGCTTAGCTTTATGAGTTAAAGAAAACAACAACAATTGCCTCCTATATGAACAAGTTTAGGGCATTATCCACTCAAACTCAGGAATTGTCTACCAAAAATTTACCCAATTGTTTCCTTTTCGGGTTAAGGGAAGATATTCAATGGAAACTATTAATGCTTAAACTGCCATCCTTACCTCGGGCAGTAGGCATTGCCAAATTAATTAAAGACAAACTTAATTATGTCAGACCTAGCGTGGCTCGATCTATGTGCAGGTTTTCACTGTAATTTCCCCCACTCCTATAAACACAAACCAACCTATCCACTAAACCCACCTCTATACTAACTACCTTAAAAATTCCAGCTCATCCAATTTCCATAAGACGTCTTACCCCTTCTAAAATGGCGGCTAAAATATAATAAGGGTTATGTTTCAATTGTGATAAGCGATTTGTCTTGGGAAAAAAGGGTTGAGATTTTTCCTCCATAATTTTTAGGATTGTACAATTGTAAATATATTCTTAGATTCCTAATTATAGCTGTAGGATTAATTATTAAGATTTCTTTCCTTATTGTTCATTATAACAAGTACTTTTAAGAGAAAGTAACTTGAACAGAAGTATTTTTTTCTTCGTTTTCTTCTTATCTTTCAAGTTGATATCAGAGCATACAAAACCTTTGAAAATGAGCGAAAAACAAATTGAATCATCTGGATCAAAATATGTTCCTTTTTTTGTTCAATCCGAAGGAGCTTTTATTGTAGGCATCATTCTTTTTTAATTAAATTATGATGTTTAGTCACAATTGATAGAGATGCATATTGTTGAAAGGTGGAAACTCTCTTATATCCTTGATAAAACAAAGCCACCTACAAAATCTAAAGATGTGAGAAGTGGTATGATGAAAATAAAAATTTTAAAAGATGGTTGTTGATGTCTATAAGTCTAAAGATTATGAAGTGATACTTAAGATTACCCATAGCCATGAAATCTAGAATGCACTAACAAAGGCCTTCCATGATGGCAATGAATTGCAATTTTTTGTGTTGAGCCAAAATGCTTTTACTACAAAAAAAAAGTGGAAAACACTATCTGAATACTATAGAGAGTTAACTAAAGTCTTTTAAGAACTAGATAGTCAGGACAAAATTATCATGAGGATCTTGAAGATGTTGAAGCATATTGAAAGTTGATGGAATGACTAAGGGTGCATATATTCCTAGCAGGTTTATATGATGTTTTTGAATAGGTTCGTAGGGAGATTTTAAGGAAGGAATCAATTCCGACTCTAGAAGAATGTTATGCATTGATTCAGTAAGAGGCAATATGTCATGAAACATTGAAAGGGAATTTGGAAACTTTGAAGTTGTTGTTATAGTGGTTGGAAACAAATAAAAAACAACCGCTAGTGGTGAAAATTCTATATACAAATGCTCTCATTGCAACCAAATTGGACATACTAAAGATTGTTGATTTGAACTTATAAGATATCCAGATTGGTGAGACCACAATTGAGTACCCCAAAAGAAGAATTCCAAGAAGACTTCAACTATTGCTATTGTTGAGACCAAAACCAATGATGATGTTGTTGAGAATACTTCTGCATTAGTAGTAGTTACAAATAATGGTGGTAAGACTTCTAATGTTTCTACACCTATTTCTAATAGTACATGGATAATTGATTATGATGCTACAAATTTTACGACCTTTGACTCTATACAGGTTATTGAACTCAAACAATCCTCATAAAAATTTGTTTCTATTTTCGATGGTGATAAAATCCCAAATGTTCGAGAATCGTCCTTGGCTCTCATTAATACTCTAAATTTGGATTTTGTTTTGGTTGTTCCATCCTTGGATTATAACCTCTTGTTTATTTCTCAAATAACAATAGCCTTATTTTGCACTGTAATTTTTTAGCCTAACTTTTGTCTCTTTAAGGACATCTAAACAAAGTAGACAATTGGTTGTGGTATTAGGAGAGGGAAGTTACATTAATTGGACCTAATGTTAAGGGTTTTAGACAAGTTGCATCAAGTTTTTGTCGTGGATGACTCAAAGGTGGAGAAAAATAAAGCTGAACTCTAGTTGTGGCATTGACATTTAGGGTATAAATCCTTTGGCTATCTCAAAAAATTATTTCCTAGATTGTTTGAAAATATTTATGTTTCTAGTTTCCACTGTGATGTCTGTGATCTTGCAATATGTCATCGAAATTCATTTTCACTAGTGTTAAATAAAAGTCCCTTATCCTTTATGGTTATTCACTCTAATGTATGGGGTTCTGTTAATTTGGGTGGGTCTCGTTGGTTTGTTACTTTTATTGATGATTGTATGAGGATGACTTAGTTGTGGTTAATGAAATCCAAGAGTGAAGTGAATTTATTGTTTTAGAAATTCCAAAAGGTCATTCAAACTTAGTACAATGCATAGGTTCGAGTTCTTCGCAGTGTTAAAGGTGGAGAATATCAGAGCTTTGAATTGAAACATTATTTAGAAGCATAAGGTATTATTAACCTAACTACTTACGTGGATACACCCTAATAAAATGGGTAATTAAAAGAAAAAATCAACATTTTCTAGAAGTTGTTCATGCCTCATTAATTCAAGCTCATATGCCATCGACTTATTAAGGAGAAGCTTTTTCTTTATATGCATATTTGGTTAATTGAACTCCGTCCCACTCTATTAAATTTCAAACACCATTTGAAGTCCTCACTAATATTGTAGTTGCTTCACCAATACCATATTTGCCTCCTTATGTTTTTGGATGTGTAACATTTGTGCATATCCATAAACATCAACGCAACAAATTAGTTCTATAAGCCCTGCAATATGTTTTTCTTGGGTATGCAACAAACCAAAAGGGGTTTTGGTGTTATCATTCTCAAACTAAGCATATGTTCATTGCAATACATGTAGTCTTTCATAAAGATACAATGTATTTCTCTGAGTCTGAACTTCAAGGAGAGTATAGAATAAAATTCAGACTCTTGATTATGAACTTTAGGGGTAGTACGAAGGTGATTGTCATTTTTCAAATGGTAACGATGTTAGTGATGGTGCTAATTATCAGTTGGAACATGAAGAGGAATAGGAAGGAGCTATTGAATTAGAGGACATTGAACAAGAAGGGACTACTAAAGAGGAGGATGTTGGTCTATCAAGTGTAGAAGTTCAGACTATCACTAATATACCATACCAATCGTTTACTCAGGATGTTCCTATTCTTGACCCTGAACCACCCAGAAAACAACAACCAGAGTGTCTTACTAGAGGTATTCCTAAGTTTACATATAAACTTGAAATTTCAAGCAGAGTTAAATATCTCATGATTCATTATGTGTCAAATAACAATATGTCAAAATCAAATAAGTCATTTATAAATAAATTATTTGTTGTAACTATTCCTAAAAATATGTAGGAAGCTCTAGATGTTCCAAGGTGGAGAGCTGCAATGAATGAAGAAATGAACTCTTTACAAAACAAAAAAACTTCAGAGACTAATGAATGCCCACCAAGAAAGAAGCTAGTTGGATGTTACATTGTAAAGTACAAAGTAGATGACACAATTGAAGGTTCAAAGCAAGATTGGTGGCAAAGGGGTATACCCAAACATATGGGATTGATTACAGAAAGACATTTTCTCCCGTAGCTAAAATCAATACTGTCAGTGTATTATTATCCTTAGTTGCAAACTTAGATTAGCCTTTGTAACAATTTAACGTAAAGAATGCCTTTTTGCAGAGTGACTCTTTTAAAGAAATCTTCATGAATCTTCCACCAGATGTATGGTAGTAGAAAGGTAGAGTACAAAGGTTTGTAGATTGAAGAAATCTTTGTACGGGCTAATATAGTCTCCAAAAGCATGGCTTGGAAGGTTCACAAGGTCTATAATAGCTTTTGAATATCATCAAAGCAATTCTGACCACACTTATTCTTGAAAAGAAGGCAAGGTAAAATCATTGCTCTTATTATATATGTGGATTACATGGTGGTGATAAGAGATGATCCAGAAGAGAGGAAGGGACCATTAGGATTGAAGTTTCTGGATTAAAGAAAGGAATTTTTCTCTCCTAAAGAAAATATACATTAGATTTATTACAGGAAACTGGTATATCAACATGTCAACCAATTGGTACACCAGTTAAGGAAGGCTTGAAGTTATATGTAGAAGCAGACCAAGTACCAGTTGATAAAGGGAGATACCAAAGGTGTGTAGGAAGCTTAATGTGTTTGGCTCACACAAGACCTGACCTTGCGTATGTTTTAAGTATTGTTAGTCAGTTTATGCATAATCCTAGAGAACAATATATAAAGGTAGTTATGAGAATTTTGAGGTATCTAATATTTGCTCCAAGTAAAGGAATTTTATTTACTGAAAATACAAATTGGCAAAGGATAGATGTGTATAGAGATGCTAATTAGGTTGGATCAACAGAAGATAGAAGATCAACTTCTAGACACTACACATTTGTAGGTGGTATATTGGTCACATAGAGAAGTAAAAAAAAAAAGTGGTCGCTCACTCAAGTGTGAAAGCTTAATTCAGAGGTATAGAACTTGGTCTCAGTGAAGCTTTGTGGCTCAAACTACTTTTACAGGATTTAGGCTATCTACTGAGACAACCAATTAGTCTATATTGTGATAACAAAGCTGCGTGTGATATACCTCACAATCCTGTCCAACATGATTGAACAATATTGAGGTTGGTAGGTTCTTTATTAAGGATAAGTTGGATGAAAATTTTTTGGACTTACCTAAGATTCGGTATGAGGATCAATTGGCTGACATTCTTACTGAAGCAGTTTCAAATCATGTGTTTTTAAAATTTCTTGGCAAGTTAGGCATGCATGACATCTATGCACCAACTTAAGGGGGAGTATTGAGATTTTTTCTTTATAATTATTAGGATTGCACAACTATAAATATATTCTTAGAGTCTTAATTATAGTTGTAGGATTAATTATTAATATTTCTTCCCTTATTGTAGATTATAACTATTACATTCAGATAAAGTAACGTGAACATAAGTATTTTTTCTTTCTTCTTCTTCTCATCTTTCAAGTACAAATGTAAACCACCACATTTCCTTTTTATGATCGTAAACCTTGATGAGGTCACAATAGAGATCTCTATAGCAAAGGATGTTGTTCAAGAGACAAATAACCAACAAATGGAGTTTTCCTAGACCGAAGAAGATTTTGTTACCGATATTCCCTAAATTTCCTCCTATGCCTTGACAAGGCAATCTATATCTTTTACTCTCAAACTATTTGGGTCAATTCATGGGAAACCCATAGTGGTGTTGGTAGATTGAGGATCAACAAACAACTTCATCCAATCATGTCTTGCTTAACATTTGGGACTTATTGTACACCCTTCATCACACTTAAAGGTCACAGTGGAGAATGATAAATCATTAGGATGCACTGGTGAATGTTCAAGCATTCCCCTCGTCTTGGACCAGATTCAATTTTAAGTGGACTTGTATTTATTATCCATTTATGTGGTGGATATTCTGGTCGAGGTCCAATGGCTTACAGACTTAGGATGTGTGATTTTTGACTACAAAGATTTATGGATGGAATGCTCTATCCAAGGGAAGATGCATTCCATCCAAGGGAAGATCGTCATAATTCATGGTCTCATATAACCCTCTCTCTAATTCATGCTACCTAACTCACTTAAAAAATCAACCTAGTGCAATACTATCGCCCAGTATCTACACTTTTTCATAGACCCTATCTCTAACAAATCCCCTCCCCGTATCTACTTCATTTCCCTAACCCAATTAATAAAAAAACTACAGTTTTATTTCAAAAATATAAGGCCATATTAATGGCTCTGATGGGACTTTCGCCTTATCGACTCCTATATCACAAAATTCCCATCACCCCTGATACTCCACCCATAAAAGAAGGATGGTACTTTGACATTTTTGTATGGACTCCCATGCTTATAATACAGTAACAATTAAGGACAAATTTTCCATCCCAATTATAGATCAATTGCTAGATGAAATTAAGGGAGCTACGGTGTCCTCCAAGCCAGATTTACGAGTTGGATATCATCAAGTAAGGATTCGCCCCTTTGATATAGAAAAAAAACCTTTCACACACATAAAGCTCATTATAAGTTCCTATCATACCATTTGGCCTCTTTAATGATACTTCAACTTTTCAAGCATCAATGAACTCTATTTTTAGAAACTTCTTGTGCAAGTTTTTTTTAATCTTCTTTGATGATATTTTGATTTATAGCAGGACTTGGGACTCACACCTCACACATTTAGAACAGATCTTCTCTAGTTTCCTTTAGCACTCCTTATTTGTGAAGCTCTCAAAATGCAATTTGGGTTGTAAAGAACTTAGCTACTTGGCTATATAGTCTCGAAGTAAGGTGTGGCAGTTGAACAAGAAAAAATCTCCATTATTCGAAAGTGGCCATTCTTGGATTTTCTCAAAAGTCTTCGTGGTCTCCTCGGCATCAATGGTTATTATTGGAGATTTTTGGCAACCATGCCTCTATAACTGCTCCACTTACTCAATTACTACGAAAAATGCATTTATATGGACATCAGAAGCAACCAAGGCTTTCTAGGCTCTTCGGTCCGCCTTGATGAACACTCTGGTTTTAGCCTTGCTTGCCTGACTTCAGTAAGCATTTTCTCTTACAAACTGATGCATTAGGAACTGGGATCGATGATGTCCTCACACAAGAAGGGCATCCTCTAGCTTATTTTAATAACAGTTTACTACATCATGTCAGTATAGTTCCACATATGCTCGAAAAATGACCATGAGATGAGCAAATTATATTATGTTTTCTTAGGTATTTTAGTGTGTTTTCAAGTGTTTTTTAGATGATTATCGAGTGTATAGGCTTAGAATTATGTTATTGTTAGTGCTTGTATGTATTCTAAGTGTTTATTTAGTTTAGAGCAATAATTGGATCTTAATCTTATATTTCAAGAGGTGTTTGATGTGTTTGCAAGTGTTGGAAATTAGGAAATTGAAGAATGAAGATGTTAGAAGCATAAAGGAGGTCATGTATACATCCCATCCCCGAGGGGAAGAGTAGAATAGTCATTTGAAACGGGTTCTGAGTGTTTAAGATTGTCTTGGCGTGTTCATGCATACACATACACGTAAATAGTGACTTTTGCACACGTAAATGATTGTACATGCATTCATGTCATTTCCCGGTATATTTGGTCATAAAAGTGATTTTTGTGAAAAATATGATTTTGGTGCTTGAAAATTAAAATGGAGTGGATCTTTGTGTGTTTTAAATTTTGGGAGAATTTTAGAAATTTTGCTAAAATTTTTCGGGGTATTTTTCCATACTAGGAAAAATGTCAAGTGGCAGACTGACTGGTTATCGGTAGTAAAAAGTACTGACTAATGACACTGAAAATTAGATACATGATTTTAGGAATTATGAATTTTAAGCCATTGGAATTTTGTGGTGAAATTGGACTAGAGATTGGAAGTGAATTGGAAGGAAATTA
>JANIJH010000001.1:26587891-26602201 GCA_024520975.1 Erythroxylum areolatum | reverse complement strand
TTTTCTTTTGCCCAGGAGGCTTAAACAAATTGGAGCTTACGATAAGATACCATCTGTTAGTGACCCGTAGGTGAAGGCGGGGCTTTACTTTTCCTTAGTCTGTACTAATGCTGTATAATTTCTGTGAGAATACAACTTTTAAAGTGGGACTGGAATAACTCTTCTTTATGGTTTTGTGTCTTCTGCTGCTAACATGCAGTAGTACCTACGTTCAAGTGTCTTGATACAAATTGAGCCATCCTCTCCCCTCATCGTACTTAAACATGCATGTTCTTGAATGTCCTGGTGATAAATGCTTTTGTCAACCATATCTTTAAACTGCATTATTCCTCAACCATATCTTTAAACTGCATCGCATGCCGGAGGCCATTGTCAGTGACCCACGTTCTTAAGCAAATTTTGGCAAGAATTATTCAGGCTTCAGGGAGATAGCCTCAAATATTCAAGAGCAGAAGAGGTTAACAAAATACTGGATACCTATATGAGATGTTTTTGTAGTGAGACGCCTTAGAGGTGGAGCGAATGGATTCCTTTGGCTGAATGGAAGTATAACACCATTTTCCACTCAGCCATCAATACAACACCCTTCAAAATTCTATACAGATATTCTCCACCTGTCTGCACTCCATACTTCGCTAGTGACTCAAAAATATTAGAGGTTGATCAAGCTCTCAGGGAACGTGAAAAAGCATTAGAAATAACAAAAATTCACCTTCAAAGAGCATAAAAAATAATAAAACAACAAGCAGATTCAAAAAGGTCAAAACGGGTGTTTGAGGTGGGCGAATTGGTCTTACTGAAGCAAGAACACTATAAACAACAGTCTCGATGCCAATGGCTCGGTCAGGGCGACAGAAACACCAAGTACTATCACACCCTCACTACCTCCAAGCGCCGTAAGCTACACATTGCCTCTTTGCACGATACCTCCAGGACTCCACACTTCAATTCTGCGGCCGTTCGTCACATGGCTAAGAGCTTCTTCGAAAATCTCTACACAGTTGAGCGTACTTCTCCTACGCACTTTCCAAACACAGGTTGTTTTCCCCCCTCCCTTCGCGAGCTAACCCAGACTTGGAAAGCCCAATCTTACCTGAAGAGGTCAAGACCGCCTTCTTCACTCAGGCTCCCAACAAAGCCCCAGGATTCAACGGTTTTACGACCTTATTCTTCCAATCTCAATAGGACACCATAGGGCCTTCTCTGAATCGTTTCCTCCAACATACCTACAGGCACTCTATTTGGAAACATGAGCTTAATTGCACCATCCTGATCCTCATCCCCAAACAACCTTCCCTCACTTCCATCACTCAATTCCGACCTATAGCCCTATGCTCGGTGATATACAAAGCCCTTTCGAAGATCATCATCAACAGGTTGAAACCATTCATGGATGGTTTGGTCACCCCGAATCAATGCAATTTTGTTCCGGGCAGATCCATTACCGACAACATCATTATAACCCTGGAAATTATCCACATGATGCATAGGAAATCGGAGAAAAAGGGCTTCCTGGCAATCAAGGTTGACCTTGAAAAAGCTTATGATCGTCTCTCTTGGGACTTCATCCAGGACACTCTTCTAGATATAGGGCTTCCAGGATCGCTCATCTCACTCATCATGAAGTGCATCTCTTCTATTTCCATGCAAGTGAATTAGGAAGGCGAACTCAGTGAAACGTTTACTCCTATCTGCGGTATCCGTCAAGGGGATCCCTTATCTCCTTATCTGTTCATTTTGTGTGTGGAACGTTTAGGCTATCTCATCAATCACTCGGTGACCCAAGGTCATTGGAAGCCTGTTCGTCTTAGCCGAAGCGGTCCCCCCATATCTCATCCGTTTTTTTCTGACGACCTCATTTTATTCACGGAAGCCACTACTGAACAAGCACAAACTGTCTGGAATACTTTATCTGCTTTCTACAATGCCTCGGGCCAGATGATAAGTCACGACAAGTCTTATTGCTATTACTCCAAGAATGTCCCTTCATCTACGGCGCGTCGGTTGAGCCGCGACTTGGGTTTTAAACAGACCATGGACCTAGGACGCTACCTTGGAGTCCCTTTGCTTCATGGATGCATTCACAAACGCACATACCATTATATCCTTGATAACGTCCAAAAACGCCTCTCGGGATGGGCAGGTCATCTGTTTTCATTACCAGGCCGCACTACTCTGATTTAATCTGTCATTTCCACGCTCCCCACGTATACCATGCAGACTTTTCACCTCCCTCGACGCCTCTGTGACGACTTAGAGAAAATTATGTGCACCTTCTTGTGGGGTTCCTCTCCGGGGGCCAGAAAAATCCACCTCGTGCAATGGGACACAGTTTGTCAAGCCAAATCTCAGGGTGGCTTGGGCATTCACAAAATTCTAGAAACTAATGACGCACTGTTAGTCAAACTTAGGTGGGCTCTGATCTCGAACCTTAACACGCTATGGGCCCAAATCTTGGCCACCAAATACAATCTGGACGTGCACAATTGGCCTACTTCCTTAGCAATGTCTGGAGGCTCCATGACATAGAGGAACATCAAAAGTGTATGGCCCCACGTCATTCGTGGCATAAAATGGGTGATCTATGATGGGACGATGGCCCATTTCTAGCGGGACCCCTAGGTGGCAGATTTGGGCCCATTTCTCTCCCATGCTCTGACCCCTCCTTCCCCTTCCGTGCTCTCCCACAAAGTTCAACATTATGTGGACAACTCAGGTAATTGGTTATGGCCTGAGTTTCAGTCTCTCCTTCCTCTCTCTGTTTGTATGCTTATTGCAGGTATTCTCCAGCCTCAACTTCATTCTGGGATGGACAAACTGATCTGGGGTAGGTTGGAGACTGGCAAGTTTTCCTCTGCTTCCACGTATGCTATGCTTCTGGACCATGCTCCCTCCGATACCAATGGCTTTTGGCAGTTTATTTGGCGCTGTCCCGATCCTCAACATATTCGGTCCTTCCTTTGACTCTTTGCCCAAGACAAGCTCCTGTCTAATCAACAACGGATGCATCGGTGGCTAATTACAACGACAGCTTGTATTCACTGTCAGGCAGACGAGTCTTCACTGCATGCAATGCGCGATTTCCCCTGCGCAAGAAGCGGGTGGCTAGCTTTCCCTCTACAAGCCTTATCCTCTGACTTTTTCACCCTGCAGGTCTGGGGTTGGCTACCCGCGAATCTTCAATGTCATCGCCAGATATGCGGATTTGACTGGTCCCTCATTTTTGGGACAGCCTGTTGGCTCCTGTGTTCCTGGTGGAACCGGACACTTTTTGACCCTTAGTTCTCCTGGCCACCCTCTCTGGTTCACGACATTCTAGAATTTGTCCATCAAATCCATATTACTTCAATTTGGCATGGCAGAGCAGTGCTTGGGCAACGACTGCGCCATGAACAACTCATTGGCTGGCGTAACCCAGGCCCGGGATGGGTGAAACTCAACACGGACGGGGTGAGCCGGACAGACCCCCCGTGGCCTCCACTGGTGGCCTTCTCCGCGACAGCACTGGCTCCTGGCTTGGAGGCTTTGTTCATAATCTGGGCTGGTGCTCTTCGTTCAATGCAGAACTTTGGGGAGTTTTCTCCGGTTTGACGCTGGCTTGGGAACTTGAATACCGTCAGGTGATCTTAGAAGTTGACTCCTAAGTGGCACTGAGCACTATCTCTAATTCCATGACCCGTATCTCATCTATACATTCCCTCATCTTTGGCATACATAAGCTCCTCAGTCGGAATTGGACGATTCTTCCTCGTCACACGTACCGGGAAGGCAATCGAAGCGTCGATTGGCTAGCCACTTTTGCTATAAATTTCGATTTGGGTGTTACCACTTTTGTAAATGATCTCCCAGAGTGCATACCTATCCTTCTAGAGGATATTGCGGGGTTTAGCTGCCCACGCCTTGTTTTGTAAATTGTTTGGTTCTTTTCCCTTCTATTTAAAAAAACATTCTCTTTAAAGGAGAGTTTACCACAAATTGTCACCATTATATTACGGTCCTTATAAAATTTTGAACTGTGTGGGAAGTGTGTCATATAAGCTGGAGTTACCTCCTAGAGCTTGAATTCATCTAGTTATTTACATATCACAACCCAAGAAAGCTTGTGTAGGACAATACCAAACGTTTGTTGTGACGCTCCCAAAATTCTTAAATCATAATTAACCAAATATTTCCTAAAACGTATCATTAGTCATCAAATTCTTCATTAGTTTCAAAAGAGATGATTGTTTGCCAGATACAAAAGTATTTAACATAACACATCTACCAGAGTTGTCACATTAAAAAAAATACATTCCAAAAATTTTACATAAATAATCTGTTGGTCCCACTTAAACTCCACTTGGTCCGTCCTGTACTCTAAGCTTATCAGTAATCACTCGATCTCCTAAAAAATAAAATAGTAAAGGATGAGTTGGCTATTAAGTAAAGATAATCAACCATACCCTTAAAATCAAGTAACTTCATAAATAATTATAAAACTTAGTCAACCTATTAAATCATACATATAATACGTATATATACAACAGCACTTAGTCTAATCTAAACAGTTAATAAACATCTCAAAATTTTTGTCAAAAGATGATTAACACAAATATTAATTTTAATTGTCATTTACGCTTTATTCCAATATTTAACTAAATTGCCTGGGCGCAACTTAACCTAGTAGGCGTACATCTAATAGTCTGCTGACTTATCTCATCATAGTCTCTCATCAAAGGAAATATAATTAAATGTATAAATATTGACAAAGGATATCTCGCTTTCTCAATCTTCACCCAGTACTACTCAAGTACTTAGATATCGACACAAGATATCCTCAGGACTCAGGATATCTCTATACCAGTGTTTTGGATACCGGTATGTACTGGTTGATACGTACCGTACCGAACTAAAACTGATACGGTATTGAGGGTCGGATGTACCGGGTTTGAATACCGGTAGGTA
This sequence comes from Erythroxylum areolatum, assembly GCA_024520975.1. Taxonomy (NCBI): domain Eukaryota; kingdom Viridiplantae; phylum Streptophyta; class Magnoliopsida; order Malpighiales; family Erythroxylaceae; genus Erythroxylum; species Erythroxylum areolatum. Next base: position 26,597,257 of record JANIJH010000001.1, on the reverse strand, counting down.
TCGTCGATATTCAAAATATCGGCCAAATACTGGCTGGTACCGAAAATTTTAAAAAATAAAGGAACTTTTTTGCAAAATTTTCAAAAAAATTTAAACTATTCTTCCCTCACTTCCGCCTCTTCTTCCCCCCTCTTTTTTTCAAAATTTTTTAATTAGTTATTTTATTTACTTCAACTTTTATAAATTATTGTGAAATTTTAATTTTTAAAATTAAAAATAAATATTTTGTTACTAATAATAATTATTATAAATTAAACAAAACTTAAAATAAATTTTTTATTTAAATTTATATTAATATTTTATATAATATTTATTAATAATGTATTAATAAAAAATTGTTTTTTTTAATAAATGATTTATAAATTATTATTTATAAACTAATATTTAATATATATTTTTAATTATTAAATCAAAATTTATTTGAAATTTATATATTTTAAAAATATATTTTAAATTTAATTATATTTATTAATAATTATTAAATTAATTAATAAATTAAATTAAAATTATGGTTATTATTTATTATTATGATTTTTGTAGATATGGTTAAAAATATGCAGTACAATTGTACAATATGAAAATAGACTATTTTGTAATTTTCAAAAAAATTCAAGAACTATTTCATAAATTTAAAAAATTACCCAAAATGGTACCCGGTATTAACCGGTATCGATACAGTATCGTACTAGAATTCAATCTACTATCAAGTCTGGTAAGATATTCATAATATTGCTCGGTACCACTCCAGTACTTACTCATCGGCACAAGATATCTCCAAAACTTAGGATGTCTTAGCATCTACTCCACAGACAAATACCTAGCCACCACTCACTCTTATCGACTCAACCTATCAATCTAAAACCATCAAATGTAGCCTATCCTAGGCAAATCACCAATTCTAGATTTTGACCAATTATTCTCAACTTATTACCAACCGATCTCTATTTTACACATTTTCATTGAGTTAATATGCAATATACTTCATAATATGCATACTAAAATATAATCACAAAATACCTTGTACTTTGATTACTTATTAATGAAATAAAATAAACATAATTGATGTAGGTAATTATTAATCAATAATTAAATTAAAGACCAATTCAAAATATAATTTATTAATAACCAAATGGTACTTAATTTTAAGAGTAAAGTTCAAGGTTATCTTTACCTCAATTTTAGATAATTTCAATTTCTCTTTAATTGAACTTTCGGACCTAAAATTTACAAAAATTTGTTAGACTAATTTACCAAAAATTTCTTACCCAATTACACTAATAATCCAATATTATTCTTAATTATACAAATAATATCCTTACTAACCTAACCCCCCATAATTACTAAAATACCCTTAACTAATTAAAAATCCATTTTAGTCTCCTCCATTTCAATTAATATCAAAAATGCCTTTCTTACAACAAAATTTCAGATTTACCCTTAACTTTCTACACTTCCCATTTTGCCCTTACATGCAACTTAAATTCCAAATTCACCCTTAACTTTCTACACTTCCCATTCTGTCCCTACATGTAACTTAAATTTTCAAAATAATGTCATTATCTTCACCCTTCCTTCTTTTCTCTTTTCTTCTTTTATCATTTTTCAGCCACATTTTCTCCCTTTTGATCCCTTCATGCAACTTCAATTATTGTCCTAATCAACCACAACATGCAAACTAAATACAATCTAGTGTAGGATGTTCAAAATCACATAAAAAGATATAAAAATGGTTGCTGGAATTTTACCTAAATGTGAGAACTTTTGATGTTGTTCACTACCATAACTCCCTCCAATTTTTTTTGCAAAACAAACACATTGAGGGAAACCTATGAAGAAAGTTTTACATGCAAGAGAAAGAGTGGTGATCTAGACACTTACGAGTTGGAAAATTGGAGAGAAAGATGAAGAAAAAATGTGATTTTCGTATGTTATCATCTATTTTCGAGATTTCGATTCTTTCATACATGTTTAAAGGCTTTGAGTTGGGCTAGGCTGTGGGTAAGTTATATTAATGAATGGGCTTTACAGATCTCCCCCTCTTAAAAGAATTTTGTCCTCGAAATTAAATTACTTACCTGAGGATCTAAACAAATGAGGATATTGACGTCGAACTTCATCCTCTACCTCCTAAGTTGCCTCTTTTAGAGAATAATAATGTCACGACCCGATACTACTTCGGGCCTATGACAACCGCCGCATACTCGAGCTAAGTACACTCATGGTATCCTTAATTCCACTATTCAAGGCTAACTGAATATCTCTTCCCTTTTTTTAAAAAAATTGGGCAGCACAATGACTATATTTTAAAAATCTCAAAACTCAATCAAATACCTGCAAATAATTTTAAACACACTTCTATATTTAAATCAAAATTTTACCACAACTTCAAGACTTTAAAGTCCACTCAAAGTAATCTCAACAACAATATCAAAAGTACATACATAAGGTCTTTTACAACAATAAAACAATCAAGAGTTAAATTTATATAGTCATAAAGCATATCAACATACCCAATCTAAAAAAAAGTAAAATAGTTCATGAGCTACTATGTAACTCAAGTACAAAACAAAAACTACCCACGTGCGATAATATCCTGAAAATGTCAAAAGACCATACTATCTACTCAGAGTTTCAAGCTCACTAAATTAACATGCATGGTTGGAAAGTAGAGCGGGTGAGTATACTATGTACTCGGTAACATATATCATAAATAGAACTCGATACATACCAAGACAGTGTAGATAACTTATGAAGTAAACATCACATATAAACACATAGGCCTAACCTATGACTCAGCATATACCGGTTAGGAACCACATAGGCCTAGCCTATTAATCACCCATTCGGTGAACACAACCTTATTAATCACCATAAGTTTGTGTTGATTTTTTTTGCATGGAGACTTGGTTTAATCTAAAGTTTTGTGTTAGATTGGAAACATAATAGGTAAGTAACAATATGAGTTTTATGGCATGTCAAATGATATAAGCATGATGCTTGAATTAGAATGAAATGTATGTGATATTGGTGAAGATATGTGCTAAAAATGTTACATGAATTTGGAAAAAAAAATTCTGTTTTGGTTTTGGTGTATGAAAATCGTGGGATATAGATTGATTTATGGATGCATTAGATTTGGATTTGAAGTATAATGAAGGTGGATTTATGCCAAAGAAAAATGTTAATTTGATGTTCTTGAATTGGGAAAGAAATAGGACTACATGTATAATAATGTAAAAGTTTCTAGTTTGATAATTTGTGAGCTGTTAATTGAATAGTTTTGAACTGGAATAAGAGATGTTATTGGTGAAGAATTGTAGTATGATTATGGCCTAGTAGAAGTATAATTGATGAACTATAAAGAGGTTGTTTAACTTTGGTATAAAATGTAAAACAATCTGGAAAAAAATGAAAGAAGAATTGCTGGATTAAATGTAAAGCAATCTGGAAAAAAATGAAAGAAGAATTGCTGGATTATGCTAGATGTAGTGTTTCACTAAACATACATCGTTATTTTGGCTATATTTTGATTTGTAGATTTCCAAATGAGATAATTCTTGATTTAAATTAAACTAGAGACATTTGGATACAATTTTTAAGAAGAAATTGAATTTGAATTCTGTCCTTAAGGGTCTTGAAATTTAGCTTGAAATTGAGTCTTGGCTTAGGCTGTAACACTACCTATGATAGAAATCATGTCCTGTTGTTATCGAACAAACTATATTAACGTAGGCCTAAGCAGACAAATTTGTATTCACAAAAGTGTATATGTAAATGTGTTTTGCATGATTTAGAGGAGCATTTAGAGCGTCATCATCCAGATATTGTCGGGATTTCAAGGCAATAACTTTCTGGAGCGATTTGTGAGTAACCTAGACAGGCTTACTTAATTATTTGGTTGTCTAAATTATATTCTGAATTGTTTATGATTGTGAATTGGATTGTGTTGATTCCAAACACTGAAGGTTCGATGAAAAATGTGATTGGGACTGTAATATTTGAAATGCTCCTTGAATGTAAGTTTGGACTGACTATATGTTTACTCAACATGATTGTTGAATGTCGGACTAATAATTGTGATTTAAATTGTGAATGATTAATTGAATATGAGTGATGCATTCCATTACATGAATGCATAATCAGATAATGAGAGTTGTGACATAAGTAGCTACCGAAAATGAGCTTTAAGCTCAGATTATGATTAAAAGCCAAAGGCTCGTTCAATTCAATGAGCTCGGTATCCACAATGGATACGGGAAAAAAAACATAATTCTTGTACTTTTATGTAGAAGAATGACTCAAAGGTTGGTCAGCTGAGACTAAAAGATTTAGTTAGACTTTTTAATTATTTCCTCTTTCATGTAGCATGCTTTGGTTAGGTTTGGATCTTTGTACATATTTGGAAATTACTAAAAAGCTACAATGTATATATATAGTTTTTTTTAATGAAATGAAATGGGGGTTTATTTTCAAAATATGGTGACATTTATGTATTTATGATGATGCCATGATTAAGGGATAGTAGTTACTGCACTAACATGCCATTATTATGGGTTATGTACTAGAATATCCTCAGGATGTTCTGGTATGTATCCTATGGTAGTGGGATGTTACACTCCTCCTACCCTATTTGCTTGAGCATCCCCCTGATCCGACACATCCGAAGCACAGATCAAATTCCCCGATTCCCCAGGTGACTAAAGACTAGCATTATCCTCTCTTAAAGCCATCCTAAAAGAGATAAGAACACATCATTACTTTTTTTTTAATCAATACATCCCTAGAAACATAAACCCACTCTGATACCACCCAATGTGACGCTCCCAAAATTCTTAAACCATAATTAACCAAACATTTCCCAAAGCATATCATTAATCATTAAATTCCTCATTAGTTCCAAAAAGAGAGGATTCTTTGCCAAATATAAAAGTATTCTACATAACACAACTATCAGAGTTGTCACATTAAAAAAAATACATTTCAAAAACTTTACACAAGTAATCTGCTGGCCCACCTAAACTTTACTCCCTAGAAACATCATTACTGTTTTTTAATCAATACATCCCTAGAAACATAAACCCACTCTGATACCATCCAATGTGACGCTCCCAAAATTCTTAAACCATAATTAACCAAACATTTCCCAAAGCATATCATTAATCATTAAATTCCTCATTAGTTCCAAAAAGAGAGGATTCTTTGCCAAATATAAAAGTATTCTACATAACACAACTATCAGAGTTGTCACATTAAAAAAAATACATTCCAAAAACTTTACACAAGTAATCTGCTGGCCCACCTAAACTTTACTCGGTTCGTCTTGTACTCTGAGGGTATTAGTAATCACTCAATCTCCTAAAAAAATAAAATGGCAAGGGGTGAGCTACCTAATCAATAAGGATAACCAACCATACCCTTAAAATCAAGTAACTCCATAAACAATTATAAAACTTAGTTTGAGATATTTGATTAAGTTCTGAATGAAGTAGAGCCAAAAAATATTATTCAGTTTATTACTGACAATAATTTTGCATATAAGACGGCAGGAAAAAGGTTGTAGAATAAGTATAATTTTGTGTGTGGACTCATTGTGTTGCATATTGCATTGACCTAATGCTGGAGAATATAAGGGATCCTTGGTACTTTTTTATTATTGATGAGACTATGCAGAAAGTTAAAAAGATGACCAAGTTCATCTATAATCATGTATGAGTATTGAATTTAATGAGAAAGGAATTTATTAATGGTAGGAATTTGTGTCATCCTACTGTGACAAGATTTACAACAAATTTCTTATCATTTCAGTCTTTTGTTACGATGAAGAAAGAGTTAAGAAAAATATTTACAAGTGATAAGTAGATTGCATGTCAGCATGCTAAGTCTAATACTGGAGTAGAGGTTTGTAAAATTATACCGGAAGATAAAAAATTTTGGTCTCAATTCCAATTTATTATCCCAGTTTGTGAGCTTTTAGTGAGGGTGTCTTGCTTGGTTGATAGTGAAGAAAAGCCAATAATGGTTTTTTTATATATCATGAAGAGAGCGACGAAAGCAATAAAGGCCAATCTGAAACATAGACCTTCTTTGCACACATCATATCTTTCAATCATTAATGAGAGAAGAGAAAGATAACTTTCTTCTCTGTTTTTGCAACTGAGACGTTTTTGAATCCTAATGTCTATTTTCAAGTGGATTTTAGTAAGTAAGCTTAAGTTAATAAAAGAATGCTTTTAACTATTACAAAAATTGTTTACATTGATGCGATGTAAGATCTCTTAAGCTCACAAATAGAGCTTTATAAGTTGTCTTATGGGGACTTTAGAATGTTGATTGCTATTTGAAAAAGAGGAAAACTTTCTCCAGGTATTAATTATTTCCTTTTTATTATTGTTGAAAATTAATTATCACTTTATCTTATTTATAACGTTACTTTTGTTATCTTACGACTTACAGTTTCTAGTGGGATCAATTCGAAAATGGTGTTCTAGAATCGAAAAGGTTTGCAATTCAGATTTTAAGTCAATGTGTGAGTGCAACAGGCTGTGCGCAAAATTTTAACACATTTGAATTTATCCACTCCAAGAAAAAGAATAGATTGGAGCATAAGAAGTTTAATAACTTGATTTTTATTCGTTACAATTTAAAGTTTTGGGAAAGGTATGTTATTATTATTCTAATAATTAAATTATATTGTTTATTAGGAGTCTTAATAACACGAGTAGTTCAACTGATCCAATCTCTATTGATAATATTGATCGTTTGGCGGATTGGTTTTTTGAAGAACCGGATTTGGTAGATGTCAGTAACTTAGAAGATAATCTTGGATGGAAAAGCATTGATATATGATTTGGTGCATTAAATTTGAATGATAATTATGATAAAGCTCCTCTCAATGATGAGGATTTTGTACCAAAAGATAACTAGGGTTAGTGCAGTTATAGCGGGTATCCTCTTATTATATGATAAAATTGTATTATTGTAATATTTTAAATATTTTGTATTATTCTTAATTTTATATTTGTATGATGATGATTATCTTTTTTATATTAATTGTGGTTATTATTTATATGTAAAATATTTAAAGATTATTGTTATTTCATAGTAATTGTGATTATTATTTATTATTATGATTTTTGGAGACATAGTTGATGTAAACTTATAAAGTATATAGTACAACTGTACAATATAACAATATACTATTTTGCAAAATTTAAAAAAATTCAAAAACTATTTCATAAATTTAAAAAATTTACTCAAAACGATATCTAATATTGACCGATACCGATACAATATCATACTAAAACTCAATCCGGTACCAAATTTCGTACTGGATTACTCTTTACCTCCTTTCTTAGCCTGAACCTTTACGCATAAAGCTTGTGTTTGATCCTATTGAGGTGAGTAAATAAGCGAGAAAGGCTTTCTCCTTGGGCTTTTGGCAAAGTTGATGTTGTGGGATCATACTATTATCATGGATGAATTTGTATCGGAAGAATGTTTTTAGCATAATTTGTCATATGGCACAAGTTCTTTCGTCGTTTACTACAAGTCCTTTTTTTTTGGTATAATAACAGAATAACGTTTGACGTATTAAATGATGTATTTACGTTCTTAGAATAACTAAATCTCATGCTTGTAATAAGGATATATCTATGCATTCATGGATACTTTGTTTGATCAAATTTATTGGTCAATTGTTGTATTAGTTAAAGGGTTAATCTCACGCATCATCGACTTTTGTTTGATTTCATTCTCAACCGTTTCGAAAAGACTAAAAGCTAAAATAAGTAAGTACGGTTTGATTAACTTTTATTTTTTATTGTAATTTGTAGCTGTTATTTTTATTTTTCGTTCAAATAAAAGAAAATTTTATTTGAATGTTATTATTAACGTAATTATATTTTTATTGTTGATTATAATTACATATTGCATCAAACTTAAAGATAAATTATTTTTAATTAATTAAATTTATTTTAAGCTCTTATATAATATTTATTAAAAATTGTCAATAAAATTATTATTTTTAATTAAATAATTAAAAATAAAATTTTATTTTAATTATTTAATCAAATTTTGAAATATATATAATTTGAAAATATTTTAAATTTAATTATATTTATTAATAATTATCTAATTTATTTTATTTTATTTAATTATAAATTTTAAATTATTCATAATTTTATTAATAATTAATTTAAATTAATATTATTAAATTAAATTATTCATAGTTGTTATTAATAATTAACATAAAAAATAATTAAATAATATATATTTAGTTGATACTAAATTATATTATAAAAAATAAAAATTATTTTTTATGGTTTTCATAAATTTTGAAAATTAGAAGAAACCAAAGGCAAAACTAAAAACTAAAAACCAAAAATTCAAACAAACATGTTTTTTTAATTAAATTTAAAAACAAAAATAAAAGACCAAAAAAAGAAACAAAAACAAACAAACCCTTATGTCGGTTTACCCAAACAATTAGAGGATTTAAACTGATACAAGTGTATCTATCATTTAAAAAGGGATAAAAATAAAATAATTAAAAATACAAGTGTATCATATAGAGACTAATTAAATATTAATGACATATTACAATTTTTATTGTTATTTTTTAAAGAAATTTTGAGAGGGTAAATTTAAATCACTAATTTTAAAGATTAGATAATATTTTAAAAATACTTAAATCACATAACTTCATACCTTTTACGCTTAAAAATATTATTTCTCTTATGAATATTTTAATTATCATCTTCTATAATAAACGATTGATGAGATTAATAGAATCACATGTTAAAACTCTAGAAATTGGTGAAGCATTATTGTTTTGTTATTTTGGTAAAAGAGATTAAAAAATACAAAATTAAGAGGAAGATAAGTAATAATTCCAAAAATATGTGAATTGAAATAAAAATAATTTTAAATAAGGCTTCGAATTAATCTACTAATTGGTAATGCAACTATCATCAGATAATTACTTTAAGCTTCGAACATTTCGTCTTCTCAATTACTTTAGGCTGCCTTGCCTTATGAAATGGGTCAGATAATCAAGAAGTGTTTCAAGTCTTTACCTTGCCTTATGAAATGGGTCAGATAATCAAGAAGTATTTCAAGTCTTTACCTTGCCTTATGAAATGGGTCAGATAATCAAGAAATGTTTCAAGTCTTTACCTTGCCTTAAGAAGTAGGTCAGATAATTGAGAACTGTTCCAAGTCTTTATTGACGATGAAATTTCCACACATTTTCGGTTCAAATTCCTGATGCATACATGTTTGGCTCCTACATCGGCCACATCCTCTTGCTTCCTTTCTCTCGACCACATTGTCCATCCACGAGCGAAGACTATGTTTACTCACTTTAAT
>JANIJH010000001.1:26560298-26587791 GCA_024520975.1 Erythroxylum areolatum | reverse complement strand
TTTTCTTTTGCCCAGGAGGCTTAAACAAATTGGAGCTTACGATAAGATACCATCTGTTAGTGACCCGTAGGTGAAGGTGGGGCTGTACTTTTCTGTAGTCTGGACTATTGCTGTATAATTTGTGAGAATACAGCTTTTAAAGTGGGACTGGAATAACTCTTCTTTATGGTTTTGTGTCTTCTGCTGTATAAAATGCAGTAGTACCTACGTTCAAGTGTCTTAATAAAAATTGAGCCGTCCTCTCCCCTCATCGTACCAAAACATGCAAGTTCTTGAATGTCCTGGTGATAAATGCTATTGTCAAGTTGGTTACTTCTTAGAAGCGACAGTGCACGGACAAGCTTGGATTTTATCTCATCAGTTCTGATTTCAAGTTCAGTTTATTTATTTCAGTAATTACTGAATGACTGACATTTTTTAGTTGCAGTAAAGTAAACTAGTCCTAATTGGCTTCATAAAAACTACACGATCTTTATGTTACGTAAATCCATGGGGAAACAATTTCCATGTTGATAGACAACGAGATACGGAAGTAATTAGACTGTCAGCGAAAACAGAGAAGTCAGAAGTATGAACTGGGTGCAAAAGGTCCAAAGATTTGCCTGTTGTCAAGGTGAAAGATGTTAAATGATCCATCAGGAAAAGAGTGAAAATAAGAAGAACAAAAAAGAAAGAGAACCCTGTAGTCTGGTGAAATGCTTTTACTGAAAGCAAAAGTAGTCCTTGGATTGTTGTTTTAAAGAAAGGCCAAAAGCAAGAGTGTAGAGTATACATACTATATGAGAACTAAGGTACAAAAGAGAGCAGTTACTTGCAGATAATGTTAGGGAATTATGAGGCGATCGGATTGTCCCAAACACTTCTATGATGACTCAAGCCGCAATAAATGCAATTTCTCAACAAATGGCTCTATAGCTTCTGCCTCTTCTTCCGGGGCAAATGCCATGCATATGCTAAGCTCTTGCACTGCCTTGCCATATTCCCTGGTGTTTGCAATCAAACAGTTTTTGGCAAGCTCCATAAAAACCTCGTCCAAAATATAGAAAAAGTTTAAGCCTGTGAGTTCATACCGATTATAATACAACATCATGCCATGGTCCCTTCTCAAAGTCCAATTATGAGGCTGTAGGACTAATAATCTTTCCGAAGCCATTATTGCCAGCCTGCAAGAAAAATCTACAACCTCAGAACATGAATAGAAGTTGTATTGCTAATTAATTTAAGGAGTCATTCTCCATAATACAAGGGTTAAGGGTATTAAAGCCAGTACTAACATTGCCATGAATCTCAGTTTTTTTGCTGAAAAATATGAAAAAGGACAGCATACCACAATCCAACAAAATTAACCAACAAATAGTCGGTTTGATGTTCATAAACCTACAACCCTTGAATCATATGACAATATGAAACCCAAAATTCCTGCACATAGATTGTCAAAAGTATCTTTGGCAAATCATCTACCTATTCCAAAAGGCAAGAGAGAAGAGCAGGAATTGATCAAACTAATGAAGATGTTCATTCAGAAAGAGAAAAGAAATAAGTGAAGTACAGTCTGTATTTTAGAAAAATTAGCCTGTAAAAATTGCTTCACCATTTGATACTGTGAATAAGAGCTGATTTGCTCTATATTATATTAATAAGAGAATGTAGTACATATATACATGAATAGGAGTACAGAATAGGTTAGATAATCTATATAGATACAAAAGATAATCCTAGGATAATGTTTATCTCTAAGATGTTGCTATCTAATCTATAGAATTTGATTACAATCAGATTATAATCTTACGAGATAATATGTATCTTGACCACACTCTCACTCAGGTTGGATCATAGATATCAATCATGTCTAACTTGCTGATACATTCTTCAAAACACTTGTATTTGAAGACCTTTGGTAAACACATCTGCTGTCTGCTTCTTCTTTGGGACGTAAGTTAGGCATATAGTCCCATCTTCTATCTTCTCCTTGATAAAATGTCGATCAACTTCAACGTGTTTTGTTCTCTCATGGAGGACTAGATTGTGTGCCATGCTTAGGACTGCCTTGTTATCACAATAATGTTTTATAGGTGACTCAAAATTGATTCCCAATTCTGTTAGTACTCTCTTTAACCAGAGACTTTCACAAATCCCTTTTGCAACTACTCTTAGTTCAGCTTCTGCACTATTCTTGGCTATCACCTTTTGCTTCTTACTTTGCCATGTGATCAAATTTCCCCACGTGAAAGTACAATACTCAATGGTTGATCGTCTATCCTCTTCTGAACTTGCCCAATCTGAATCAGTATATATTTCAATTATTCTTTGATCTCCCTTTTTAAATAATAATCCTTTCCCAGCAGTATCCTTTAAATACCATAGGATCTTATAAACTGCCTCAAAATGCTTCCTCCTTGGCGCATGCATGTAGTGACTTACAACACTCACAGCAAAAGCAATATCTGGTCTAGTATGAGACAAATAAATCAATCTTCCCACTAGTGTATGGTATTCTTCACCATTAACATGTTTATCCTCTTCATCCTCAAACTTTGTACTGTTAATGGGAGTGGTGCTTGGTTTACATCCTAGCATTCCAGTCTCTTTCAAGAGATCAAAAATGCACTTCCTTTGTGAGATGTAAATCCCATTCTTTGATCTCGCTACTTCCATGCCTAGAAAATACTTCATTTCTCCTAAGTCTTTAACTTCAAATTCTTTCCTCAAAGCTGACTTGAGTCTTGTAATTCCTCTGCATCATCACCAGTTACGACAATATCATCTGCATACATAATCAAAATTGTCTTCTTACCTTCTCCAATTCTAGAGAACATTGTATGATCCGACTAAGCTTGTGTGTATCCTTCTATTTTTAGGACTTTGGCAAATCTTTCAAACTAAGCTCATGGTGATTATTTCAGCTCATATAGGGATTTTCTTAGTTTGCATACTCAGTTTCCTCCTCCTTCCTCATCAAACCATGGAGGAAGTTTCATGTACACTTCTTCCTTTAGTTTGCCATTCAAGAAGGCATTTTTAATATCAAGTTGAAGTGGTCAGTCGAAGTTAGCAGCTACAGATAGCAGTAGTCTTGATAGTGTTTAGCTTGGTCACAGGTGCAAATCTCTCCTTGTAGTCCATCCCTTAGGTCTGAGTATAGCCTTTTGCTACCAATCTTGCTTTATACCTCTCGATGGAACCATTAGCCCTATATTTGACTATGAATATCCACCTACACCCCACGGGTTTCTTTCCTTTTGGCACATCAACTTCTTCCCATGTTTCATTCTTTTCAAGTGCTCTTATCTCTTAGAAAACTGCTTCTCTCCATTCTAGAACTTTAAGAGCTTCTTGAATATTTTTGGGCATGTCAATTCTTTCCATATTAACAATAAATGCTTTGTATTGAGAAGATAAGAGTATCATAAGAGACAAAACTCTCAATTGGGTGCATAGTACATGATCTAGATTTCTTCCGTAAAGCAATTGGCAGCTCTAAATCTGTGTTGTCTTCTTGATCTTTACTACTATGAGCTTCTTCGGCGGGGAACTGCACTGGTTTAGAGACTGGTATAGCTTCAGGGACAGGGAGTGTACTACTTGTTTTCTTCTTCCGAGAGTACACCTTAAGTGTATGGTTAGGTATACCTACTTCTGTATCACAATTTGTCTCTATAGGAGATGACATTAGGATAGGTTCAAGAATAGATGTATAAGGAGGTTCAGGCTGAGATTCATCACCACCAAACTCACTCCAATACTCCTCCTGAATCAAAGACTTGGGATAGAAGGAATCTGTCTCAGAAAAAGAGACATCACAACTAACAAACAACCTTTTTGATATAGGATCATAGCATTTATATCTTTTTTGTGTAGCAGAGCAACCCAAAAATAAACATTTTTTTGGATCTTGGATCAAGTTTGTTGTGTGAATAACTGTGAATAAAGACTGTACACCCGGAAATTTTTAGAGGAAGGTTAGTTTCAAGATGAATAGTAGTATGGGTTTCTTGAAATTTCTGAAGAGATGTTTTGAAAGAAAGAACACGATTAGGCATTCTATTAATAAGGTCGGTTGTAGTAAGAATAGCGTTCCCCCAAAAGAATTTTGGAACATTGTTAGTGAACATCAAGGCCCTAACTACTTCAAGAAGGTGCCTATTTTTTTGCTCAGCAATCCCATTTTGTTGAGTACTATTGACACAAGTACTTTTGTGGACAATTCCATGTTTTTGGAAGAATGTATGAAGAAGTTGATTAAAATATTTAGTACCATTGTCAGTATGAAGGACTTGAATACTTGTTTGGAATTGATTTTTAATCATTTGATAAAAGTTGATGAACACGGTAGAGACTTCAGTTTTATCCTTCACAAGAAACACCCAACACAAACGAGTATGGTCATCAATGAATGTAATGAACCACTTTGAATTGGTTCTATTAGTAACACNNNATGGGCCCCAAAGATCACTATGGATAAGTGAAAAAGGTTTTGTGGGTTTGTCTTTAGGCCTTGTAAAAGAACTTCTTTGATGCTTAGCAAATTCACAAGCGTCACATTGAACACAAAGATCTTTATTTATTGAAATGTTTGGAAACAATGGTGACATATATTGGAAGTTTGGTTGACCTAACTTCTTATGCAATAACAATAGTTCATCAATCTTAGGAACGATCACACTATTACCCAAGCTAAAAGGAGTAGAATGACTTTCTTCCTCTTTAGCACTGCCAATCATCTTCTCCGATGACAGGTTTTGTATAACACAATGAGTAGGGAAAAAATGAGCACTATAATTAAGTTCCCTCGTCAATTTACTGACTGAAAGGAGGTTACATTCTAGATTCGGAACATGTAAAACAGAATTTAGTTTCATAGAATCTGTTACTTTGATATCTCCTTTTCCTACAACTGAAGAGGAATCACCATTTGCCACCTTAACCTTTTCGTGCCTAGCACCAGGAAAATATGAATGAAACAGGTTATAATCATCTGTCATATGGTCTGATGCTCCAGAATCAACTATCCATTTCTTCCTACCGCATGAAGATAAAAAAGCTTTTATGATATTACCTCTCATAGTAGCATTAGCAACTGTGCTTGTCTTCTATTGGTTGCTGTCATTTTGGAGATTCTTTAGTATTGCCAATAGTTTCCCTAGTGAAATATTCAGTTCACCACCTTATTGTTTCTGACCATCTTCAGATTTTTCTGTTCCCCCTTCACTAGATACTTGGTAGCCTTGATTTTTTCCCTTTTTTGGTTTCCAGGCTTTTCATGGATGTCCCAACATGTGTCTTTGGTACGACCACTTTGTGTACAATGATCACACCACTTCTTATGACCCTTCTTATTGGGTTCACCATAGGACATCAGTGCAGATGCTTCATTAGTAGGTACTGGAGACATATTTTGTTCTTCTTTTGGCTCCTGTTTTAGCATGATTTTCCTCCTTGATGGTTCCCTTCTAACTTCAGAAAAAACTTCTTTAGCTACTGGCAAAGGAACTCTACTTAGGATTCTTCCACAGACATCATCCAAGTTTTTGTTGAGACCAGCCAAAAATTCAAAGACTCTTTCTTTTTCAATTTTCTGGTTGTACATCACAGCATCTTCCTTGCACCTCCACTCTTCAGCCGACAGAAGGTCAAGTTCCTGCCACAATGCTACCATTTCGACCCAATATTTCGTAACTTCTCTATCACCTTGCTTCATTTGCCACAACTTTGTTTTTATCTCGTAGATTTGTGATGCATCCTCTCCATCAGAGTATGACTGTCGCACCCCTTCCCAGATTTCTCCAGCTGTTGGTAGAAACATAAAGGAGTGTTTGATCGGTGGGTATCATGGCATTGATAAGCCATGAAGAGACCATGGAGTTGTCTATCTCCCACTGTTCTGCAACTTGCGAGTTCTTTGGGTCTGGAACCTTTCCATCTCCGGCAATAAAGCACAGCTTCCCGCGTCCTCCAATGGCAAGTTTCATAGCTTGAGCCCACTCCTGATAGCTCATTCCATTCAATTTGTCAGAGACGATGACAACTAAAACTCCTTCAAGACCAGAGGTCATTGATGACTGACCTCCAGTCTGGTTTGGGTTTGTCATGGAGGATCCCTCAAGATTGGAAGTCATTTCTTGGCTTGCCAGGGTTGACTCCACGGTTTCACTATCTATTTCACGTGGCTCTGATACCATGTGAATAAGAGCTGATTTGCTCTAAATATTATATTACTAAGAGAATGTAGTACATATATACATGAATAGGAGTACAAAATAGGCTAGATAAGCTATACAGATACAAAAGATAATCCTAGGATAATGTTTATCTCTAAGATACTGTTATCTAATCTATAAAATCTGATTACAATCAGATTATAATATTATAAGATAATATGTATCTTGACCACAGACACTCTGACCCTGCATCACTGATCTTCCAGTCTCAACGCAATAGAGGAAGAACTTAAGCTTAAGTTTGCACAATCTGTATGTTCAGTTAAGAATGAAGTTCAAGGATCATTACATGCGTATAATGTTAATAAACTGCAAGAAGCACTTTTGCCACTAAGCTATCTATTGTAGTTGTAACTTTAAAGAAGGGCAATCCATATTGGTTCTGAGACTTACTTCAGGACCCTTATCAATGTCAATTTGAAAGGAATATTCCAATAATCAAACATAATCTTTCATATACTAATTGCTTGAACAAACATGAAACAAAAACTAAAAATGACTTCTGCAAAACTATCCAACAAGATAGAATGGTTCAAAAGCTGCATGTACATCTAAATGCATTACCTAAGATCTTGAGGTCGAAGCAGAGGAACATTTGAACTACGAGTCTTGCAAAGTCTTTTGTCAATATCATGTACATCCCTAAGTGGGGTTGTCAGCATGAGTCCGTGACTTGACCTTGAAGCACGTTTCCAGTGAAGCCTCTGAAATTTTTTAAATTTTCATTCATATTAGGTGGGTAAAGATGATGAAAGAAACCGAAAACAAGCATAAGGAGAATTAATGTTGCTGAAAAATTTACAACACTAAAAAGAGAGTGTATACATGAAGGGATTCAAACTTACAATCAAATTGGCCAGAGCAATGCCAATTATGTCTCGCTTCGTAGCTATCTCAAGCCCCAAAAGTGAGTTGCTAGTTAAATCTGAAGCCTTTGACTTGGGGTTGTCCACACACGTTCCATTAACAATTGCAAACAAGCTGTGTCCTGAAGTTACCTTGAAGAGCTCCTACGGAGTAATAGCAAATTTGACAGTTAATCGAATTCCAAAATGGACGGAAAACACTATATCACTATATATACATTTATATAGTGATGCAAATTATAATGCCTTACAAGATTATAATCCATAACTTAAATGTGGTTATGCAATGAATACAGATGAAATTGGAAACGTGAAACACCTCAGGGTTTCCCATTTGGGGCCATATCAAAAAATCTTCCCCAACTCGAGATCCCACAATGGTTAGACCAAGTCGTCTACAAACTTCAATGTAAATTATGCTAAGTAAAATTGCTGCAACAAAAATAACCATAGTATCAGGCATGCACAAGAAAAGCTAAGAGTTGCAAAATGATAAATGTTTGAAGTTTTACCACTGCCACGTCCAGTGCCTAGCACAGTGTGTAAGTATGAGTACTTAGAATCTACAACAACAGATGACCTCTTGAAGCCCCTTAACTCAAAGAGAACAACATTGACAGCATCCAAAACTTCAACCAAATAGCAGCCTATTTCTCTGGATTCAAGTTCTGCTTGCACTTCTTTTGCAATTGTATCCAACTCACCAAGCCACTCATTTATTGTTTTTCCAGCCAAAGGCATCCAGTCCAGAGAATTCCAATCTTGCGCATCCGATGAGACTGAAAGATTTCTCCTCTCACTCAAGAGTGAGCGAGCATCTATCTCTCTGTTTGCGGCAATAAATGCCTCATCTTCTGCTGCAATATACAGCAATGCCTACAACAGCAAATGACAAACACGGTAGGATGATGGATTTCCAGTTGTAGAAAGTTGAGCATTTTAGCTCCAAAACAATGGTGGAGTTATACTATTAAGAAGTACATGATGTGGCAACGTACACTTGACAGCATAGTTCTGTCATCACTTGCAAACTGAAGAGGTGTACAAAGTAATGAATCCACAATTAAAAGGGCTTAAAAGTAAATGGAAGATTCTTCTAGGAGAATGAACAGATCAACAAGGAAACATGCTTCCCACTTAAAATCATCTTAGAGCTGGACAGCAGAGAAATAGGTGTGTACCTTTGCAAGTGAGATATCTTTGTCCTGGGACTGGAATGAGATTTGATGGGTAAACTTTTCCCTGGCAGACTTGGCAACCTAGCATATGTTTCAGCGTTATAGAATCAGAGGAAGTGCGCAAAGGATATGGCAATAACAAGCAACCAGTTGCAGAAAAGACTAAAGATAGCACGTGGGTTCAACAGCGAGATTAATTACGTAAGCAGATTGTACTAACTATGGCCATAAATAATATCAGGGAATGCAAAAAAGTAATAAAGATAAGGTATTCATATATAGGTTAACTGGTGTGTACAAACAGAACCTCCTGATAAATTTTGAGACGGGATGAGTCCCTCGTCATCTGATTGGTAGAAATAGGAGAAGATGAAGCTGAAGCTGAAATCGAAAGACTAGCACTTCCATTCCTAGTCCAGGGGAAAGGGGTCCTCCTCTTCCACCTCCAAATCCCACGTGGACCATGATGATCATGATCATACCTGATGAATGATGATCATCGTGTAGCGTAAAGAAAGGGATTTACAATTGTTTTCTTCCTAGAATCATTTGAAACTTCTCTAGACTTCTACTTCACCTAAAACTTTTCTCAACTTCAATTTAAGTTCAAGAATAGTTTAGGTTGAAACAAAATAAAAATGGAATACACCCACGTATTTGTATATATCTAAAGAACATCAGAATATCCTTAGTATTAGTTAAGAAGTTCGTTTTCAGCAACAAATACAATTAAAATCTAATTTTGATTAATCATATAAAGAAAGTGTGGAAAAAAAAGATAGAATATGATAATCACCTCATTCTGATCTTGAGAGGCTGAAGATCACAGTGAGTTGCCACCATAGTGGCAGCAGACGCAGAACAATAACAAGTCATAATCAACAGTTTTGATTATTACAAGTAACGAAAGCAAAGTTCTTCCCTTTCTGAACGTTTCTTATAGAGAGAAACTGTAATTGCAATTGATTTACACATACAGAATGTGAAACAACAATAACACAAACCTGAGGAGTAAGAAGAAGTTAATGGCAAAAAGAAGAAGACTTTTTAGAAACCCAATACATTAGAAACAGTAACAGTAACAGAGATTATAAAAAAGGGTGAGATTTCGTGATCTTTCATGGCAATAAAAGAAGAAGACGAAGTAGTGGCAGAGAGAGAAGTGTATGAGAATCTGCATTTAGTAGAAACACAACAATAAAAATAATAAGAAGAAGAAAATGATGATGGCTCAGATGAAATAGTTGCAGTATCAATAGCAGCAGAAGTAGGAGAAGGAGAAGAAGAAGAGCAATAATCAGTAAAGAAGATGATATTGAACTTTTTCACAAAATCCATTGCAGGCTTTTTAACATGAAAATGTAAATTAGCTACTTTATGGAAAAAATGTAAAAAGGGAAAAAAAAAAACAAACTTTTGGTTCTTCTACATCATCAAAACCCCAAGAACCAATAATGGAAGATAATTTAGAGAAAAAAGAATTGGAAAAGACCCACACAAAAGAACAAAAGAAAGAGGAAGAACAGAGCAAAGAGGCTGAGCCACCGGAACTGGCTTACAAGGATCAAATGACCCTTTAGGCCCTACGAATTCCACTCATTTATTATGCTTTCCTTTTGAAAAATATAATATAATTTTCTTACATTAAAGTTGTTAAATTATTCTTATCTAAAATCTAAAGGGTTATTTTTTAAAATTTTGATATTAAAATCAGTACAATTAAATAAATTTTATAAAAAGCTTAATGATATATATTAAAAAACTCTAAAATTTTATTATCATAAAATGTTTGCAAATATAAATTAAAATTATAAATAAATCCATATACTACAACAACAAAATTCAATAAGATTCCTACTAGAATGTGAAATATAAAAACGTTCGCAACATGGCAAATAATTTTTTTCCAACAGGTAATTAATACTAATACAAAATATCAACAAAATTGTATAACTAAATACATAAAATTATGAAATACAATACATAATAAAGATTAACAAAGCAAGATAAAATACATAAATAAATACACAAATTAGGACAAATAAAGACAAATACAAGAATAAGTCATGCAAGTCATTACAATAAAATAAATAAAATCAGTAAGAAACTACTTAGGCTAAACAATTTGAAGAGACGTATTACTTAATCAAAATATTAAGGCTATTTATACAATGAATGACTCGAAGAAAAACAATTTAGAGGACTTAGGAGAATGATAAAGACCTCTTTATTTAAGATTCTTTATCCGTATTCTAGTGCTCCAAAATTTTTTATTACGGACCATGTTCTTAATAATTTCCAGCAAAGTTAATACCATTTTTTATCACTATATCCTAGTTCTTTTTAGGTCATCATTTTTGTCCTTACAGTCTTTAAGTAGTATTTTTTGCATTTTCTCACTAAAACGTTAAGATGTCTTTTTTTAACATGTTCATATCACCTAAGTTTCGGCTCTCTTAATTTATTATTAATACTAAACATTTTTAATTTTTCTCTTTAACAACATCTTCTTGACTTTATCTTTTTTCTTAAGTTACAAATTTAAGGGAGCAGTCTCTTCTCTCCCCTCATAAATAAATACATATATTTAGTCTAAAAATAGAGAATTTATTAGTTGTGACCTCTATATAGGGGCAAATGTTTATTATGTAGATGCTAAGAAATAGGTAAATGTTGGATGAGACGTGAAGTTATTAACGACAGAGCGATAACAGTGAAGATGGAGATACAATATCTAAGCATTCTATTGAGTTTAAATGGGAGGAAGACTACTTGAAGGGAAGCAAATTTAAGTACCGTCGATCTTGTTGACTTTAATTTTTTTCTGTAAAGAAGCGCATACATTCTTACTGAAAACCAATCATTGGTAGTTGACTTTTGTTTAATCATCTTAATTTTTTCAATTTTCTTTTAAGGAATCCAAATTAGGACTATTTGCGTTTGGTCCAATGATTTGATTCATAACATACCGTGATGAATTTACTTTTAATTTCCAAGGCAATTGGTTTTAATTTTTGGGAATAGGAGTGTAATTTAAGCAATGAGTGTTTATTTTATTAATTGAAAAGCATGATATGTGCAGTTTGCATATTGAATCAAATTGGAAAGTAGGTGGGGCACATGAGCAGGGAAAGCTGAAGTCACAGCCAAAATGACAGAGACTATTGATGTTATTAAAAAGACAGATATAGCTGTCAGATCAAATAAGCGAATCGGAGTGATTTGGTATATAAATATTCCAATCCATAAACACGTACAGTACTTTCGTAATGGAAGATGCCACGGATAAGTGGAGTATGACAAGGATTACATGTCTCTTTAAAGATAAAGAAATGCAACCTGACGTAGCCAACATTTTGCTTTAGCCTCCATTTCTGATTTACTTCCACTTGCAGCCATTTAGTATCAAGCAAAGTAAGAAGATACAATGCCAATAGTCATGGCCGTGGAGAACTGAGCGCATACTTGGGAGTAGGTGACGATATGAGCCTTTTATTTAATACATTGGCACAGACCTTTCGATTAGAGAAATCAGAGACGATGTTATCTGACTTTTACGGTTAAAGGACGTACGTTTAGCGTCAGAGCGGACAGCTGCCTGCCATCAACTATATCCATTTGAACAAAGTAGACCCCCACTTACCTATGGGTCTAACTAGTGGACTGCAGGCCTCAGTCACATGACATTTGGACCTGCGGTTACATTTCCAGTACAATATAATCTATAACAATTATTTTTACCCTGATTTGACAGATCTAATTTTAAAAGAATTTTATATTTTTACAGCTAAATTTCGATTAAAAATTAAAAAAAAAAGTCAATTTTGGCCGACAGTTGAATTCAAAGTTATAAATATCATATCAGATTTGGTATTGTATTCAGTTCTGGTATGGTATTATATCGGTATTGATCAGTATCGGTACCAGTCAGTACCAGATACCATTTAGAGTAATTTTTTAAATTTATGAAATAATCCCTAAAATTATTAAAATTTGCAAAATAGTCTATTGATATATTAAATAGTTGTACTGTATACTTTACTAGTTTACTGTTTACATCAATCATGTTCTCAAAAATCTTAATAATAAATAATAATGACAATTAATATGAAATAACAATATTTTTTAAAATATTTCACATATAAACAATAATCACAGTTAATATAAACAAAGACAATCATTATCATACATCTATAAAATTAAGAATAATACAAAGTATTTAAAATATTACAATAAGACAATTTCATCATTTTAATAAATAATATTACATCAAAAGATTCAAAACATTCAATAAAAAGAACAATAAATATTCTTAAATAATTTACAAAAAGAGTTGATGAGAAGAAACAATCAAGTAGAAGTTAAACCTGAAAAAACAACATCATAATTATATTACATATATAAAATTTAACATAAACATAAAATACAAGTAAAATTAAAAAAAGAGAAAAAAACAAAAACCTGTAATTCAATCGTCAATGGGAGGAGGATACCACCTAAAACTGCACTGACCTCAATGATCATTTGGTACAAAATCCTCATCATTGAGAAGAGCTTCATCATCATTATCATTCAAATTTAATGCATTACATGACATGTCAATGCTCATCCAAGATTTTCTTCCAAATCCAAACCATTCACATCAACCAAATTGGGTTCTTTAGAAACCCATTATGCAAAAACATCAATATTATCAATGACAGTTGGATCAGTTGAACTACTTATGTTATTAAAACTCTTAGTAAACAATTAAATTTAATTATTAGAAAATTATAAGAAATGATATCGAAATTAATAATGATGATAATAATAATAATAATAATATACCTTTCCCGAAGATTTAAATTGTAACGAACAAAAACCAAGTCATTCAACTTCTTATGCTCTAATCTATTATTTTTCTTTGAGTGGATAAATTCAAATGTGTTCCAATTTTGTTTACACCCAGTTGCACTTACACATTGACTTAAAATCTAAATCGCAAACCTTTTCAATTCTGAAACACTATTTTCGAATTGATCCCACCAAGAAACTACAAGTTATAAGATAACAAAAATAGTGTTATAAACAAAATAAAGTGATAATTAATTTTCAACAAATAAGAAATGGGAAATAACTAATACCTGGAAAATTTTTTCTCTTTGTCGAATAGCAATCGGCATTCCAAAATCCCCATAAGATAACTTGTAAAGCTCCATTTGTAAGCTGAAAAGGTCTTTCATCGCATCAAGATGAACAATTGTTATAATTGTTAAAATTATTCCTTTACTAACTTTAGCTTGCTTTATAAGATCCAATCTAAAATACACACTAGGATTCAAAAATGCCCCAGCTGTAACCAATGGAGAAGAAAGTTGTCTTTCCCTTCTCTCATTAATGATTGAGAGATATGGTGTGTATAAAGAAGGCCTATTTTTTAGATTGGCCTTGATTGCGTCCGTCGCTCTTTCCATAACATAAAAAATATAACCCATTGTTGGCTTTTCTTCACTATTAGCCAACCGAAGCACCCTCACCAAAGGCTCACAAACTCGGATAACAAATTGACATTGCGACTAAAATTCTCTATCTTCTAGTATAATACTACAAACCTTCACTCCAGCATTTGACCTACCATGCTGAGATACAACCCACTTGTCACTTGTAAATATTTTCCTTAACTCCTTCTTCATCAAAACAAAATACTAAAGTGATAAGAAATTTGTTGCAAATCTTGTCACAACAGGGCGATACAAATTCCTACCATTAATGAACTCCCTTCTCATCAAATGCAAAACTCATACACGATTATAATTAAAATTTGTCACCTTTTTAGCCTTCTGCATAGTATCATCAATAACAGGAAAATACCTAGAACCTCCTATATTCTCCAACATTAAGTCAACGCAATATGCAACACAAGGAGTCCAAAAAAATGAATTGTAAGTATTTTGCAACCTTTTCTCTGCTGCTTTATAAGCGGAATCATTGTCAATAATAAACTGAACAATGCTATCCGACCCTACATCATTCACAACTTCATCAAATATCCCAAACAAAATCTCAACATTTCTAATAAGGCCAGATGCATCAATAGATTTTAAAAACATAGAGTCATTTGAAGAATAAACCAAAACCATCACACATAATTGAACATCCATAAGTATCCCAACTCACTATTCTTTCAGCCAAATAATTTCTAATTTCAGAAACAACACAGCTCAAAAGTTTACCTCTTAAGTCATCAATCGATGGCCCTTTGTACCCTGGATCATAAGAGGCTATTGCATCTATCATAGGTTGATAATAATAAGACTGAGAAGTATTGAATGACGAACCTATATCATACTATCATCTAGCTATTGCCATATCGACATTGTGAGTTGCATCTCTTGATTGCATTATGAATTGAAGGTTAGGCTCCAGGAGTTGTTCATGGTGCAAAGAAACTAGTCACCTGCCATCTTCTCTTCCTCACATCAGATTCTTCATGATCTTGAGATGGAATACTGTCAGTATCAGTACCATTACCACTTCCACCTTCAACATTTCTATAATCACCACAGAAACCAGAAATGAACTTTCACTACCAATTTCAAAATTCAATCTTTCCCTTGTAACTTTCTCAAATTGATGTTTATCAAGCAATATTTTCATCTGCCACTTCAAATCATAGCTTACTTTTTTACACGCTTTCACATCTCCTTTAACCCCAGCTAAATGTCTTTTCAATCCGGTAATTCCTCCATCTTTCAAATGTTTGTTACAAAATAAGCAAATGGTATGATTCTTTTGACCGAGAATTGTACCAACGTGAGTCCAAGCTAGATCACTATATCTTCCTAAAATAGGTTGATCAGGAGTATTTAAGCTTTCTTCCATTTATCTGTACACATAATAAATAACACATAATTTTAGTACACAATGACAATATATATATCCATCTTATATAATATAACTCATTCTGTATAAGTCAAAATCAACAATTTAAAATATTCAACATATATAATAAATAACACAAAACATACTCCAACAATTTACAATTTCAATAATTACAAAACAATCATAACACCATTTCCATTTCCTTCCATTTTCAATAATTTTTAATTCTAACAATCACAAAACATTCATTATTGTTTTTCCATAACTAACAATTTCTAACAATTTCCAATTCCAACAATCACAAAATATTCATTATTGTTTTTCCATTCCTAACAATTTTCAACAATTTCTAATTCTAACAATCACAAAACATTCAATATTGTTTTTCCATTCCTAACAATTTCCAACAATTTCTAATTCCAACAATCACAAAAACATTCATAATTCCGTTTCCATTCTAACAATAACCAACAATTTCTAATTCCAATGATCATAAAACAATCATAATTATATTTCTATTTACAACAATTTCTAATTCTAACAATTACAAAACAATCATAATTTTATTTTTATTTCCTTTCATTTACAACAATTTCTAATTTCAACAATTAAAATATGCATAATTTCATTTCCATTTCTAACAATTCCAACAATCACAAAACATTTATAATTCCATTTCCATTTACAACAATTTACAACAATTTCCAATTCCAACAATCACAAAACAATCATAATTCTATTTTCATTTACAACAATTTTCAATTCTAACAATCACAAAACAATCATAATTTCATTTCCATTTCCTTCCATTTTCAACAATTTCTAATTCCAACAATCACAAAACAATCATAATTTTATTTCCATTTCCTTCCATTTTCAACAATTTCTAATTCCAACAATCATAATTCCATTTCCGTCTACAACAATTTCAAATTACAACAATCACAAAGTAATCATAATTCCATATCCATTTTCTTCCATTTACAACTATTTTCAATTCTAACAATCACAAAACAATCATAATTCTATTTCCATTTCCATTCATAATTCCAATTGAATTTTTAACAATTTCAAACAATTTCCAATTCCATTTCCAACAATTTCAATTCAAAGTTTGAAAAATGAGGATCAAGTTGAAGGGTATGATATGATTTACATAATTAGCAAATAATGCATGACATATCTTATACAATGATTCATACACATATATTCATAACATGATCATCAGATTTATTCATAACATGAGATCAAGTTGAAGGATATAACTTTTTTGAAAATTTTTTTCCTTATTTAAACCTTTGAATCTTCTTTTCATTTCTAACAAATCATAATATTATATACACCATTTCATATTTCGTTCTTAAATATATATGTTGCTTTTACAATTTTTAATTGGCATTAATAAATGTAAGTATAAATGATTGAAATCTGCAAGTCTACAACATATTCACAATTTGACAACAAAAAGTTCTTTTTAGATACATTCATTACATCACTTTTTTATACTCAACCAATTTTTTTTCCTAAATGAATAAATTCAATACCAAATATAGTAAATTCAATACCAAATATTAAAAATAAATTACCATTTCATAAATATTAACAATGTATCAATGAATGATTTAAGTTTTTACAATTTTATAAAATTTGATTATCAATTTTACAATTTCACATTTGATTATCAATTTTACATTTGATTATCAATTTCACATTTGATTATTAATTTTACATTTAGGTTTAAATGTTGATTATCAACTTTCAATTTTAATAATCAGCCATGCATAATACATAATTACGTACTAACCCTATTTTACAATTCCATTTCCATTTCCAATTCTAATTTTCATTTTAGAAATTCAAAACAAAACAACAAAACCCAAATCTACAGCCCACTGCTCACGATATTCAATCCAACAATTTCAACTTCAACAATTCCATTCCAAAATTAAATTCAAACCAATTCACTTCATATACACACAAATCCAATATCCAATACCGTAAACAATTTCATTCAAAAACAAAACCAATTCACAACTCATTAATCCAAAACCGTGACATGAGTAGCAACTTCAACATCCACCCACCGACAGCCAACTCCCAAATTCATCAACACAAATCCAAATCCCATCCAATCCAACACAAAAAAATTTGTAATTTATGTTTACCAGCAATTTTTGGAAACAAAAAACAACAGAGAACAGAAACAGAGTCAACAGACCCAAAAAATATTTGAAATCGTCGAGTCTTCGAGTTGTGGCTTCGAGTTTTAGGGTTGTCCACCTTCACAGACGCGTTGGGGGGTCAGTGACTCAGTGGTGTGGTGGTGCGGCGATGATGTGTTGTGGTGTTGCGATGGTGAGATAAATCTTCGAGGGACGCCAAATGTAAACCCAAATCGCGACTCTGACAAAGATGAGGCAAGGAGGAGAGTGATATAAGCACCGGGGAGGGCCGCAGGGGACAACCGGAGAAGAGAGGAAGTGGTGGCAGTGATGAGACGAGTGCGAAGGAGATAGGCAGCAAGATGGCGACGAGAGCAAGGGAGACTGCGAGAGAGTGAGAGAGAGAGGGTGAAAGGCAGAGCAGTCAGGGTCGGGGTGGGTTAGGTTTAGGGTAAAAAAAAGTTTTAAAATTTTCAAAAAGGTCCTC
The DNA here is from genome assembly GCA_024520975.1 of Erythroxylum areolatum. Classification (NCBI taxonomy): domain Eukaryota; kingdom Viridiplantae; phylum Streptophyta; class Magnoliopsida; order Malpighiales; family Erythroxylaceae; genus Erythroxylum; species Erythroxylum areolatum. The sequence goes on along the minus strand of JANIJH010000001.1, from coordinate 26,570,019 downwards.
CAAGTTTCCATATTTTGCGTTACCAGCCAGTATTTTTCGGTATTTTGGGTACTGGCCGATACCCAATGGAAAACTCCAGTACTGGCCAGTAATGAGGTTACTTATCACCGTACCGTTATCTAACCGATACAGCACCTTCTGACTGATATGGTACAAAACTCAAAACGTTGGTTGAATTTAGCATTTTGGTATATGCAAAGTCCATACAAGCAGATTAAGTCTACTTATTCAAAGTTAACTAAAATCAAACTCGTATTTGATCCTCCTAAATTATTTTTAGGCTATCTGTCAGGCTTTATGAAATAGTTCTTTATTAAAGACTTCCATTTAATTGGCATGTAGTATCCTTAAGAATACTTTGAAATGAAGTGTTATTCACCAAACAAAAAACTTTTAGAGATAATTTTAGAATCTGTTTGAAAAAATTACATGTTTAATGGATTCAACAATGTTAATGTCATATATACATTTATTGCCTCTTTTCCTGATCAACTCCAACCAAAGTTACAGAGAATAATACACTCTCTGCATTGTGACATGACATAAATCTTATTAGGAGAAATATATCAACTAACTCTGGCTACTTTTGACAAACTATATAAACAACAGAAATTCTTCAAGACGATGATGTCAGAAAAACCAGATTTCACACAGGCTTACAAAATGCCCTATTTGAAGATTAAATGCAACGAAACACTAGGATGTTCTTGCAAGAAAAAAGTCTTATTTCCCATAAAACAAAGCTAACATAACGTCGACGATCTCATATAAGGAAAAGGTGAATTGTCATATTCTTTAAGAAAAGATCTCCTGCGTCTAAGAAGTCAGATCAATGTTATCTTTATATAAAACCTGAACATTATGCCAATAGGATCATAATAAATCCCAACGAGACATGAAACTTTTAAAATCCATTGAAAATATTATGTTGGTCAAGAATGATAAAGAGGTGGAGTTTGTATTTAAAGAGCAAATAAGTGACAATGAAGACACCTAATTTGCATTCTTAAGGCAACGAGAGAAAAGGAAATAAAACTAGTATTTCTCTATAACTTTCTTTCAAAACACCATTCGTTCCTAAAAGGTTGAGTTGTCAATAGTGTTGCTCTTTTAGGTAGATATAAGTATGCTCTACATTTACCTCTTTAAGAGGATCATGCGTATCAGAAAACATCAAACATAAAGATCATGCTATGGCAATAATAAGAGATAGCTCAAAACTAGTTATCTAAAAAGCAAACATTGAGATATATGGTACTCATTATAAGGGGGTTTGTTTTCTCGACTAATCGTTTTTGAGTTGGTATGTTAGTATTATCTCTATTTGTATTAGAGCTAGTTTATTCGATTTATTGGCTGCCATAACTTTCTTCTAAAACACCTTTTCCCTTGAAAGCTTGAGTTGCCAATAGTTTCGCTCTTTTAGGTAGATATGAGTAGGTTCTTCACTTATTTCTATAAGAGGATCCTATGCATTAGAAAATATCATACCAAAAGATCTTTCTAAGGCAATACTAAGAGATAACTCAAAATCAGTTATCTAAGAGGTGGACCTTAATATATATAGTACCCATCATAAGGGATTTGGTTTCTAGGCTAGCATACTTATGGTCGTTTTTTAGTTGGTATGTTAGTATTATCTTTGTTGGTATCAGAGTCATTTTATTTGGTATATTAGTTGGAAACATTATCACCTACTAGATTATTGCTTAAGGCTTAAGGATTGAAAAGTTGATTAAAGTTGTTTACTCTTGAGCATGGAATAGGCCTAACAATGCCCTGTACTGAAGAAAAGAGTAAGACTATCAATGATAAGAGTTGGTAGAAAAAGTTATAATCAAGCATAAGTACATCCTCCACTTCTATGACAAACCATATCTATCTATCTTTTAAGCTTTTTGCTATTCATCTTCCCTCTTCTATAAAAAGAACTCTCTTTAACAAGGTCGAGAACCTTTTTGAAAGAACTCATTTCCCTAAAGAGATAAGAATCTATAATACACATCCAAATCCATATTGTAGGTGTTGAACAAAACCCAACAGTTGTCATAGCTACCTTACATCACATATTATTTATTGCATGTAGAACCATACATTAGATTTGCATTTTCCAAACTCTACCACTAATTCTTTGTACATAAACATCATTCTCCTATTATATATACCTCCTTTGAGTTTTATCTTGAAGAATTTATCCCTGGAGAACCCATAATGTGAGAAATAGATTTTTAGGAAGCATGGATTGATCCTTTATTAGTCTTTGATTTATCTCTTAAAGGACCATCTCAATCTCTTCCTCCATCCTTCCAAGATTCTCAAGATCCTAATGAAGATATGCCTAAGTTCAACAAAGAAGACTATAAGCATCTTTTCAACAAATATAGAAATATAATATATAATAAAGAAAATTTATCTCCTTACTATGAACCTATTCAGTGGAAGAATGGATAGGTCCCACCATTAAAATAAAGAGGCCTTTAATATGTAATTTTGATGTATGCTCGTACTATTGTGCATCTTCATTATGTAAAGTCAAGTGTGTCTGAGGAACCTTACAAGGCCACGAATGTTAACGACTCCACTAAGATTATTGTACTGCAATGATGGTATTTGACAATGGCTCAAATTATTATACGTTATATGTTTGTAATTTCTTCTATGTATATAAGCAGACCATTGCCTTCAGTTAAAGGCAACAATAGAAAAGGAAATAAACACTAGTATTTCTCCATGACTTTCTTCTAAAACACCTTCCGTTCCTAAAAACTTGAGTTTTCAATAGTTATGCACTTTCAGGTCGATATGAGTGTGTCTACATTTGCCTCTCTAAGAGGATCCTATGTATTAGAAAATATCATAGAAAAATATCTTGTAAAGGCAATACTAAGAGATAACTTAAAATCGGTTATCTAAAAGGCACGCCTTGAGATATATAGTACCCATTATAAGGGATTTGTTTTCTCTGCTAATATACCTGTGGCTGCTTTTGAGTTGGCATATTAGTATTATCTCTATTAGTATTAGAGCCAATTTATTCGATATATTGGATGGGATCTTTATCACGTACTAAACTATCATTCTAAGGCTTAGGGATTTGAAGATTGATTAAAGTCACTTACTCTTAAGCATGGTGTAGGTCTAACAATGTTTTGAAAAGGGTAAGATTATCGGGGGTAAGATTTAGTAGGGAAAGTTATACAAGCATAAGGACATCCTCCACTTATGTGATAGTTCTTACCCATCTTTCTTCTACTCTTTCTGCTATTAATCTTCCCTCTTTTGTTAAATGAACTCTCTCTATTAAGATCAAGAACCTTGTTGAAATAACTTATCTCTTTAAAGAGACAAGAATCCATGATCACAAATGTCATTACTCAGTCCTTATAATCTTTACTAATGAGCCTGATCTTTTGCCACAAATATTTGATCTTAATCTCAACCTAAAGACCACGATAGATAGAAATGATTCAAAGCTCCAAACTAGATAAGAGTGGCCTTCCAACAACTTTAGCAGAATAATATGTCACTCTATAATTTCCACTAGAACTAATACCCTTTTGGCAAGAAAAATGGTACACCCATCTTCATGCTGTCACAATCAAACTAATTTTAACCCTCCATGGTAGAAAGGCATTCCAACTACTACACAAATATCCCTGTTGGATACAACATATACAAAGTATCAGAATGCCCTTATTCGCACTCTCCTTACCTACAAAGTATCAGAATGCCTTTATTGGCACTCTCCTTACCACTCTCAAAAATGGAAATGTCATATTAATAATAGCACAACTTTCAACATCAAATTAAATGAGCCAACTATTTCCACATGGTTGAAGGTCTAGGTCCAAATTATAGGTGCTGAATAAGATCCTATGACCATCATAGCTATCTTATGTCATTATATTATTTATTGCCTATATAACCATCCATTAGATCTACATTTCCCAAACTTTACCACCAATGCTTTAGATATGATGGGCATGTAGATCCCATGAAGATACTATTATTATCTAGATCCTCAATAACTAATTATGAAAGGGAATTACATTCCCCTCATCACCATACTATCTATACGATTACTCCACCATTATTTAAATGACTTAAAGATGACTATATTAAATCAATTTGTAAAAGGTTGGGGTAAGATAGTCCTTAACTTACTGGACAGATATTGATGATCTCCCTAACATTCTCTCATAAAGAAACCAGGAGCAACCCTCCAATTCAATATGTCTAAACAAACATAACATTTTCTTATATTAGCCATATAAATGGTCATTTCCTTTAGGACATGGATCCTTCTATATGTCATGTAGATTCTAGATGGTGGGGAAAAGATACTTCAGACATAGATTTGAAAGCAGAAGATTATTACAATGAAAATACGAAAGGAAGGCATTAATACTAACCCCAAAAACATCCTCAAAGAAGGTTTAGGGATGATGATGACTCCTCTAAGCCTTTAATTAGTATACAAAAAACCTAAGCCAAACCATCATCTTTCAATTAACTTTTAGAAGAACTAGGATACAACCACCTCTTAATTCATCCAGACTTGATCCAGTTATATCAACCATTTCAGAAAACCTTTTAGAACTAATTTATTATTTGATGTTGCAATCATCAAAGCAGTATGATAAAGAGTTTCAAAGACCAATTAGATGACTTGGGTGATAACTCACCTATTTTTGATACTTACATAAGTATCCTCGTTAGGCACTTACTCACCAGTTACTCATACTGAAGAAGTATTAAATATACTTCTTGCGTATGAAATTCTATGATGAAAATTACCAACTAAGCCCATACACCGATAGCAAACTATTTAATTTCTTTGATGAGAAGCCTACTAAAAAACAAATCCATTAACAAACTAACTGAAAAATAGCCCCATATATGCTAGTCGAGAAAACAAACCATTATGATGGGTGCCATATATCTTAAAGTCTACTTCATAGATATATGATTTTGAGTTATCTCTTAATATTGCCTTAGCATGATCTTTTGGCACAATATTTTCTAATGCACAAGATCCCCTTAAAGAGATAAGTGCAAGCATACTCATATCTACCTGAAAGAGAAAAACTATTGATAACTCAAGCTTTCAACAAAGAAGGGTGTTTTAAAAGAAATTCATAAAGAAATACTAATTTCCTTTTCTCCCATTGCCTCTAACTGAAGGTAATGGTATACTTATATTAGTAGAAGAAATTCCAAATAAACAACATACAATAATTGGAGCCATTTTCAGGCACACTTAATATAGTACAATAATTTATCTTAGTGGAGCCACTAACATTTGTCACGTGATAGGGCTATAGAGACTCATGGCTTTACATAATAGAGAGACACACAATAGTACAAGCATACATCAATAATGCTTAGTCGAGGCCTCTTTTATTTTAATGATGGGACCTACTTGTTCTTGTACTTAACAGGTTCATGGAAAGGAGACAAATTCTCTTCATTATCTATGATGTCTCCATATTTTTAAAAAAGATACTCATAGTCTTCTTCTTTGGACTTAGGCATATCGTCATCAAGATCTTGAGAATCTTGGAAGTATGGAGGAAGAGATTGAGATGGTCTTTTAAAAGATAAACCTGAGACTAATGAAGGATCAGTCTATGCTTCATGAAAATCTATTTTTAGCATTTTGGTTTATCCAAAGATAAATTCTCCAGTATAAGGCATAAGGTAGGAACATGTAATAGGAAAATCTATTTATGGCATGCTAGGTTCTCAAAGGATAAATTCCCCAAGATAAGGACTATAGGAGGAACATGTAATAGGAAAATATATTTAGGAAAATTATTAAGATCATATAAAAACGTCCTAAGACTTCTCATATTCATTATCCTTATGCTTAGGCCATTCAAGAGAGGTATTCCATACATGTGCTTGGTTAGGTGTGTAAATGAGCCCATCTTTTGTTAGGTTGTAAGGCTTAAGAATTGTGAAGAAGCATTGTGTGTCTTATTTTGCTAATAGAATATCCCATAATTTGTATTAATTAATGACTTAAGATAACTTTTTTCTCTAACGCTCAATGGTGAATACCATTATAAAAAATTCAAAAAGATTCATTGTTGCAGTAACCTATAGAGGAGGAACTGCAATAACATATGCAAAAAGAGTATAAAGTACCTTAAAGTACCACGATGCTTCATATGGAAGAACTTCACTGACAAAGAAGACAACTAGGTAAGGGTTTATATGTCAAAATAAGAGGGATATGAGGGTAATTTTCTCTTTTCTTAGAAAAGATGAAGCCAATAAAAAATATGCCTCTTCTTGTCAAGTTATTAATTTCTTCAATGATTGTAAGTTCTTTTGCAAAAAGTAGGAAATGTTCTTGTAGTTTTTGCTACTTTGGGAAGGTTAAACATCAGGAAGATTAAAGGAATAGCTATTAAAGGAATGAGAAGTTAAATTGTGTTTTGGTGTTGAGAGAGGTAATCGACAATGGTGTTTTGGTGCCCTTTTATATGTCAAACTAAGAATTTATAATGAGAGTACCATACTTTCCATCTAAGCAATTGGCTGTTTAGTAAGGTCTTTTTCTTCGGGTCTAACACCTTTGAGAGGATGTGTTATCTATTTCAATAGTAAAATGGTAAGGACCTAAGTAGAAGTTGAACTTTTATATCCCTTATTACTACATAAAACTCTTTGTATATCGCATGGTAATATTTTTCTGACTCCTTGATATGGCCACCAACATGACCATAATACAATCTTTTACCATGCATTTTTTATCAAGACTGCACCCCCAATATTCTTTAATGGCTTTAGTCTGTAAGATTCATTCTTATTCGTCAGGAATCTTAAATGGTGGTAGATGATGGGAAACTTTCTTTAGGTATTGTACTACTCGTGTTTATTCTGTTCCCTATAGTGGAGGATTCTTTTTTAGGAGCTTTGACAGTTGGGTAGTGTAGTCAGTAATATAAGGGATAAATCTCGAATATAATTAATAATACCCAAGAATTGTTGGATTTGCTTTGTTGTGAGTTTCTCATTAAGGAACTTGAACATTTTTTGGTGATGTGTGGGCTTAGCTAGTAATGTCCATAATAGAATTTCATAACCAAGAAGTCTATTTGGGTAGTACAAATCTGAATTTTTTGGTCTGAGAGAATTATCCTATATGTTTTTGGTCATGTCCATAAATATTTCCAATAAGCCCTTATGTTCACCCTTATCTTTTGAGAATAGTAAGATATCATCAACATAGAAAAGTTCATTGTCTAGTATCGACTTATAGATCTTTATCATTGCCTTTTAGAATAATGAAGGGGCTACCTTAAGCTTAAAGGGCATTACTGTCCATTAGTATTAGGCATTTGGGATGTAAAATGTAGTTTTATATTAATATGTTGGCTTTATCTTTATCTTCCAAAATACAACTTTGAGATTAAACTTTGAGAAAACTTTTTCCTCTTTTAGGAATAATATTTGTGTGCTGATATTGGGTAGAGAGAACCTAACATCATGGAGGAAAGTGCTTAATGGCTTGTAATAAATCACTAACCCTTTTCTTCCCCCAAATGTTTTATCTTTTTTTTCTATATAAAATTCTTGATAACCTCATTCAAACTTAATTGGTTTAATTAACCCTTTTCTTAGGAGGATGGTGCATTCTTCTATTGCTAGAGCCAAGTCCTTTGGAATCATTCCTAGATGAGTGGTCTTAGTAGGATTAATATCTTGATTTCTTTTGGATTACAATTATACAAAGAATTTTGGATTTTTTCATAAAGTATTTAGGTGATTGAATTAATCAAGATTCTAAGGACAATATGACGTTAATTGATCTCTTATACTTCCATATTCTTGGGGAACTTCTTCGAGCCCAAATATATTAGAGATATTAGTTTGGGGTTGGAGGAATTTTTTAAATCTTATGCCTTAAAGTAGGATTTGTAATTTCTTTACTTAACAATAGATATGCATCCCAGTCAATACATCTATCTTTAGGAGATTGTTTCCAAGAACTTTTGTCTATATAACTTAGTTTGGGTAGAATTTTATTCCAATTTTTCCTTTAGTTATGAGATCAATCTTAACAGATTTTCCATCTATAGCAGTGAAGTTTTCTTGATGAGATTTCCATGCTCTAAGGGAAAGGACTTATGTTTAATTACACTCTTACACGAGCTCGTGTCCATATATCTTATAGCCTTGATAGGGTCTGGTATATGATGTAACCTTAGAGTTTAATTTTAGGCAAGGCTTGTTCATCATAATATTGAATTTTCTCCTTTAGCAGAAGAATCATCTTCTCCTTTGGTAGATTTGTGAAAAGGGACTGCAAATTGAGTGTCTTCATGTTCACTTATTTACTCTTCAAATACAGACTCAACATCTTCACTGTTCCTAATCGACATAATGTTTTCAATAGATTTTAAAAGTTTCATGTATCTTCTGGATTTATTAGGACACCTCTTAGCATAATGTCTAGGTTTTCCACAAAGATAACATTGATATAACTTCTTAAATCCAGGAGATCTCTTCTTAAACAATATGAAAATTCTCCTTTTCTTTCTATGAGGATGTAAATGTTCTTTTAGTCTTGTTTTGTGAAAATGGGACTTTTTCTTACAAGAACAACCCACTGTTTTCTTACATTTAATCTTCAAATATGGCTTTTTATAGGCTTATCTAAAGTGTGATTTTTCTGACTTCATCGTCTTGAAGAATTTTTTTTGTTAACATAATTTGACGAGAGTACCCAGAGTTTTGTTGATATATATCTCCGAATGAGATTTCTATAATGCCATGATGCCGGGAGTTTATCATTCTCCATTACTCTGGTTGTAGTTCATCGGTGAAAGAGGAAATAAATGTATACCTGAGATGAACATAGTTGAATTCGTTTAACATGTAATATTTCTCAAATATATTCTAAAAATGCCTCTGAAGGTCTCTTTTATTTAGTGAACAACACTTCATTTTGAAGTATTCTTGACAAATTTGCCTATCGATTGATTGGAAGTCTTCAATAAATTTCTTATGGATCGTTCCCCCCTTAGAAAGCTTAATAACCCAAAGCCCCCTATATTTTCCTATACTTTAAAACTATTATTGCAAGTTTCTAGTCATTCTAGAGAAAAATTCCATTAAGGTTTCTTTAAGAGTAGCTTATAGCCCAGTCATTTGTAGGTCAATTCATGCTCCAAATTCATGTAACATGTCTCATCATTTGGTCAGTGGAATATTATCAAACGTAAGCTACAATTATGAAGCTAGTTGTAGGCTTCAAATGCTGGTGTATTAGTTATGTTCCTACATTATCCACATCCTTAATATTATGAATACCATACCAGTTTTGGTATCAGATTTGGTTCCACTACAATACGTATCAATATCAATCAATATTGAGTACTATTTTAAGTAATTTAAAAAATTACAAAATAGTCTCTAAATATATTGTAACACCCCATTCCCGTAAAACTCGAATCTGACATCGATGGTGATATCCGAGTCCAAGTCCGTGCCCTGCAAGAGTGACGTGCTATAACACTCATTCAAATCACAGTATACTTTTTTTTTACAAACATACACTAACATCATATTATGCGGAAAACCATTTACAAAAATATAACTGATAAAACAATGACCACGAGGGTCCTCTGATAAAAATTACACCATAATATGATCCCAAAGTCCTCTCACTAATGCAGACGCAACTGATCCCGACCTCTTCTATCTCTCT